>DWTW01001890.1:0-11846 GCA_018246275.1 Papilio slateri
AATGAATTTCTACAATAATTTGTCCGAGATAATGTAAAAACAGTTTTACAATGGTAGAGCAACTGACATCTGTTGCACTGCAGGGCCGGCTCGACCGGTGAAATACCACGACCCCACAGAAGACAGGCGTGAAGTAGAAGTCTTTCTGCGTCTCGGCTGATGAGTGAGGTGCCGAAGGCCTAAATACTAGTCCTTTTTGCCTTCCATTTATGTTCATGGGAAGGGGAAGAGGATTTGACGGAGGAGGGGATGGATAGAAAGAGGAAATATCCTTTTTTTCCCCTCCTCTTTCTATAAATGTAGGCAACGCATGCAACTTATTACTCTCGTAGTCACTTTATATCGGGTGTATCGCTAGCTCGTTTGCCACCTTCACCTTCAAAAAAAAACAAGAAACGTATCCTTTGATCGTGTATTTAAAATGTATAAAAAGCGTCGAGGTAACTTCATAATTTTTTAATATTTCCATATTGTGAACTGAACACCAACTTTTGAAATCCATATGTTATACTACAACAACGGTATAGTTATACATTTCACTTACAAAATATTTAACCTTTCCTTGCTAAAAAGCTCCGATAAACGCGTGCGATCGCTGCTAATCATTAAGTGCAATAAAGCGAAGCGCGTTTTTTTTTGTGACTGGCTTGCCATTGTTAGCCTGGAGGAGGATTTCACAGATTCGCCGGCGTTGAGGTAGCCTTGCGCAGAGGACGCTTAGCCTAAACCTCTGTAAGAGTAACTGAGTTCGAGGGCTCCCTCGGCAGCCTCGGGTCGGGCCGTTACTTTATTATTATTACCGAATTGGGAGGCCGCCGAGCTTTTAGGTCGCTTCGGCGGACGATCCATGGAGCGACTGTTGAGTCCAGTCCAGGCCGATTCGTGGATGCCCGTGAGGGCCAAACCTCTTGTCGATCGGTAGCTATTATCTATTTACAGCTAACATTACTACCACTTCGGAGAGCGTTAGCGCTGGTAATGAAGTGGCGGAAGAAACTGTAGCAACGCTCCTATCATCAACGGGCGAAGAAGCGAAGCGCTATTTATAGGCCCGGCCGGTATCGTCGCAACCGCTATGTCCCTGCATTTTAAATCTGTAATATCTTCGAAAATATTCATTTCAATTACATACTGTAAAGGGCCATTTTTATCTATATTAAATGAACATGTATTTGAGGTACTTAAGTAAATAAGGATTAATGCTGTATTGCTTGAAATCGCAATTAAGCCATTATTTCTCGTTTCTCGTAAAACTAAGGGATAAAAAATGGTTATTGTAGGTTATCCCTAGGAGATAGACATATACCAACGCAACATTTTGTAGACCTTCTTATGGTGTATAATACTGTAGTACATTTAAGATGACCGCCGGCACAAAACCGCGAATGACCCCGCAATATGGGAATGTCATGAAATGATATAGGTTGAATAGAATACACTATGAATAAATCCAAGATTTAACAGTGGTAGAGAAGGAATAACAATATCTGTTGCACGAATGGGCCGGCTCAACCGATGAAATACCACAACTTCAACAGTACCACTGTTGAAGGGCCCGCAACATCTGTCACACTAATAGGCAACCGGTGAGAAACCACGACCTCACAGAAGCTAGGCGTGAAGTAGAAGCATTTCGTCTGACGAGTAAGCTGCCGGAAGCCTACCTGACGGCTACCTTCATCGGGCATGTATATGAAATATAACTAGATCATCGAAATAATTTACTAATATTTCTTTTAACAATGTTTAAAACTTTTAATAAGGTTTTATTGAAATGAAAAATATTAATAATATCGTTTATGAACTAAAACCTAAAAATAAATACGTAGATACACCCTTCTCATCAATCTAGGGCTTTGACCAGACTCAACAATTCACTAAAAATCGTGAAATAAATAAATCTTTTAACAAAACAAAAACCGACTTCAAAAATAATATTCAAAAATCAAGAAATGCACTAAAAGGTACAAAAAATTTTACGCAATTAGAAATAAGAATACTTTCATGCAATTAATAATAGAACGACTCCGAAAATAAAAATTAAGAATTTATCTTTATGTTTAATTGTGTAAAACTATTCTTATTTTTAATTGCGTGATTGAATTTTACGCAAGTAGAAATAAGAATACTTATTCTTATTTCTACTTCCGTAAAATTATTTTATACTTTTTAATGCATTTTTGATTTTTGAAGTCGGTTTTTTTGTTAAAAGATTTATTTATCTACTATGTAGTGATAAATGCACGTCGGCAATGGAAGCGGATTAAAAAGCGAATCTCTATGTTTTTTTAGTTAGTATTTGTTACGAACAGACTAAATTAAATATTACGTACGTAAGAGATTAATACATACATATGAGGGATTTATGGCCAAATATCGAATACTGGACGATCTCTAGTTATTATTAAAATCTTCTGATAATTAACATTATGTTTAGCAATATTTAATTAAGATTGGAAGTTGTACTTAAGGTCCTATCTTCTCGTGCTTTCTCTTTTCTCTTTGTTCGTTTGTACACCATACCAAAGTATGCCAAGATACGAAATAAAACTAGCAGGTATATAAGAAGTTTTTATTCAACATGAGCCCTCACTCCGCGACATGAACAGAAGCAGCGCCCGCGGGCGACGCATCCACAACTACACACGGAAGACAAGTATACCTCATATCCGCGGGCGACGGTCGGCGCTCGGCGCGGCTCCCCCGCGGCCGGCACCGACTCCGACCGATGTAAGTACATAACATTTTAAATCTATATAAATAATTAAGTTTAAACTCTCAAGTTACATTTAGCGGCGCGGCGATGGCGGCGGTCTCTGCTGCAGCTCAGGGTGCATCCTAGGTTCAGTACATTATCCCTTTTTTATATCAATAAATATACGAGAGCCAGTCCCAGGCCGAGGGAGGGGAGGGGGCGAACGGACGTCCTGCTGCAAGCGGCCGGTGCGGAATAATAATTACTCAAGACAATTATTATTGCTTTTATCGATAATTTTTTTTCTTATTTAATAAATATTTTTCATAAATCTTAGTGAACTTTAATATTCCCCGGGAACGGTTTAAAATATATTTATTTTGAGTGGTACCAGAGGTCCGCGTTTCAAATAAATTCTATTGGTGTGTGAGTCGGATTCGTAACGACGCGTTGGGTTTTACAGTCGACGGCGTCCGCGGACGCGGCGCCAGCGTCCGAAGGAAGATATATTTGCAACTTCTCTCACGACACGCTGCCTATAGAGCGCACGACGTGTGCTGTGACGATACGACGGACAAACTAAACGCGTATTTTTTAATTAGGAGGCGATTACTTTTAACCCGGCGAGTTGAGGTGGATGATCGTTTAAGTATGTCTATGTCTCAATTATTTTTAGGTTGTAAACAAATATTTTTGTATTTAACTTAATTTAACATAATTAAATAGAACTTGATTAGGTCGTCAATCTCCTGTGAAAATTCGTGTGGCCGCTGAGCAAGTCGCAAATACGCAAGTCCTGCACGGCTCGTGTCGGCGACATGTCAGCACACGATCGTCACCGCTTTCAGTTAGTGCAAATCGTAGGTCGCTCTGTCACCGCTATAGACATGACTCACTTGACGAATTATTTTAACTTTAACATTGAGTGTGTGCGAGAGTCACGCCGCCCTCCGTTCGCCGACCACGCTATACGCACAGATCGACCCGGCGCGGTGGGCAAAGGTCGGCAGGACTGAGTCTGCTTTGTTCTCGTGTGGAAAAAAAACTACCACGCGAAAGACGCACTGCGCACCTTATTGGGTTGGTAATTACGTATAAAATTTTCATAATTTCGCAAAAAAATAAATAAAACAAAAAGCGATAGAATTAAAAATTCGCTCGCGGCATTAACGTTTTTGTTATTAAATTTATCTGTAAACTTAATTACACCTACGATTCAGAAAAACTGATATTTAAATCTATTGCATCTTAAATGTGTTTTGCTCGAGAACGGCTACTTTATATATAGATTTTGTAACGTTACTGCGAGTGGCAAATAGCTGTGTCGTAGCGACAGGATTGCTGTGTCCCGCCGCGGCCACGGAGCGCTGGGCGCGAGACGCCGCCGAGCCTGCCACGGTGTGACCCGTGCCTGAAAACACTATGACAGAGCGCCGCTCCGAAGTTGACCGCACAGCCCAACCGGATCCTATAGACGACTAAATGTTGTCGAATGAAATAACGACTGCTTTAAGTAAAAGTCAGTACTGATTACAATAGTCTCATGTACCTTATATTTTTAAAGCTTTAACAGACCCCTCCGCACCGCGCCCTGCACTCCCGACGTTCGTTATAACTTGGGTACCGGCAGCACCAGGCCCCCTGTGCTCATGCCGCTCCCTTCCTTCTCCTGCGTCGTTACGTTCTGTACGTTGACGGTAGATCTGTTGTGGCGCATGTGTGACTTGACGAGGTCTGAGTTGACCAGGGCGGCCATAAGGCTGAGCTCCCCAGCAAGCACGGTGGCGCAGATGAGAGAAGCGAGCCGCGCCGAGTTCTCGGCGGGCCGCAGCCCGGCACCCTTGACGCCAAGGATCTCGAGGCAGGCGCCCTGACCGGGCAGCACGGTGCCACCGCCCACGGTGCCCACCTCCAGCGAGGGCATGGTACACGTCACGTTCAGGTCCTCGCCGTTCTCGCCGCAGGGCTCCATGCTGGTGGAGCAGTTGCTGCTGGTCACGTTCTGTGCCGGGTCCTGCCCCGTGGCTATGAACAGCGCAGTCACCATGTTGGCGGCGTGCGCGTTGTTGCCGCCTATGGAGCCGGCCAGAGCGGAGCCGGAGAGGTTCTTTATCTTGTTGCACCTTGCGACGGTCTTCGCGTCGGTTTTGAGGATATTTCGGAGATTTTCGCTGCTGATGATGGTCTCGCAAACGACCCTCTTGCCTCGTCCTTTCACCCAGTTGATCGAAGCCGCCTTTTTGTCCGAGCAGTAGTTTCCGGAAAGGCTGATTACTTCCATATCGGGGAAAAAGTTTTTCAACAGTTTTAAAGAGTTCTCCGCGCCTTTGGAGACCATATTCATACCCATAGCGTCACCGGTCGTTGCTCGGAATCTAAGGTACAGAGTCGCGCCGTCGACCCCGATGTGCACTTCTTGCAGTCGGGCGAACCTCGAGGTCGAATCGAATGCCTCCTTGATCAATGCGTAGTTGTCTTTGTTGTCCAGCCATTGGCGGCACTCGTGCGCGCGCACCACGTTGGGCAGCTTCACCGCCGGCGCCCGTGTCATGCCGACATCCTCCACGACACTGGTCACTCCCCGGGCTCCAATTGCTTTTGCTCCGCGGTTGGTTGAGGCGACTAGGGCTCCCTCCGTTGTCGCCATTGGAATCATGTAGGGCTTGCCGTCGACGACCAACGGGCCCGCATATCCCACGGGGATGCCGACGTAGCCGATTACGTTCTCGCAGCAAGCATTGAGTACTTTACTATAATCGTAGCTCAGGTAGGACAGTTGCTTGATCGCCGACTCGGTGTGGAAGCGCGCGGCAACGACGCGCCGACGCAACCGCACGCCGCGCAGCGGGTCGCTCACCACTGCCTCCAGCCGATGCAGCGGGATGTGCGACTGCTCTACCAGCATCACTACCTCGTCGTCGCTTAACGTCGTACAGTCGCCTTCTGACCGGTAGATCTCCAAACACTCGGCCATCGAACGTTTCTTGGCGTTGAGTTTGGCCGCAGATGAGCTCGGTGAGAGGAGGGGCCATTCTAGTTCATCGCCGATGATCAACTCCTCGGTTTGTGTGAGCGTATCCGTCTTGACCGCAGGTTCCTCGCCGATGGAGAATATAGGCTTTTCGTTTTGAACCACCTCTTTGACTGTCATATCGTTCATGTCGATAATCCAATTTTTTTGTTCCTCGAAAAATATAAATTTGATGATGAGCGCGCACAAGAGCGTCGCTATGACGATGTAGTCGGCGCTAACCGAGAACCACTTGACGTACGAGTGGAACAGTACGTCGTCGCTGCCGCTCGGCTTGGAGTCGTCGCCGAGCGCGCCGTCCAACAGCCCACTGTCGCGGCTCCACGGCCAACGGCTTGTCAGGTGTACGCACAGCAGCCCCGCGGCCATTATCATTTTCACCCTCTGCACTACGGGGTTCGGCTTGAGCTCGGCTTCGGAGAACAGGCCGTCAGCGGCTATTTCTTTCCTGCCCGATGCAAAATCGGATACCAGCGACAGGCAGGCCGGGTAGAACGTCACGAACACCAAGTAATCGACCAGCAGCGCGAGGCAGGCGAACGTGCAGAGGTGCTCCAGCCGCGGCACGCCGGACAGCCCGCCAACGCCTACCAGCAACACCGCTAGCATCGTGTCGAGCGTGGCGCTCGGCCCCAGCAGCGACAGCGCCTGCCCCACGCGCTTGCCCTGATCCTCGCCAGCGCACCAGCCAGCCTTCGCCATGCGAGCGCCCCGCGCCACGTCGGCCACGAGCAGGAAGAGGAAGGGCGCATCCTTAATGCTAGCTAGCTCGCTCCAGAAGAGGCTCGCGAGAGCGGATGTAAAGATGAAGCTAGCGAAGGTAGAAAACACGCCGGCAATGATTAGCAGATACTTGGATGCGATTTTCTGGAGATTTGAAACTTGATAGTACGCGTAGAGAAGGGCCGCGCAGCGCACGAAAGTCATAACGACCGCGTCGGCCGCCTGGTATTCGGCCTCGAGCCCGGGGCAGGCGCGAGCCCAGCCCGCGCATCGCTGCACGCGTGCCGCGCCGCCGCGCTCCACGCTGGCAGCGCACGCCAGCAGCGCCAGTGTCGCCACGATCACCTCCCACTGGTGCCGCGCGCAGAACTCCCCGTGCGCGCCCCACACCTTCATTGCTACTGGATGCCGGCTGCGGCGAGCAGCTCACTTCTGTCAACAATAATAAACGTAAATTGTTACTATTAGAGTACCGCAGAATACTCATCAGGGCAGTTCAGTAGTTGAACTCTATGTGATTAACATCAGCTTTGCCAATAAGATTATTTTTATAGATGATAGTAAACTAGCAAAGAGTTAAACAGATGTTAAAAGAGGTACGTAATACACATACATTTCCAATGAGAGGAAAAGGGGGTGCTTAGGCTTTTGGGTTCTGATAAGACTCAATATTTCTAATAAATGCCACATTTCGCAGGCTACGAGTGTTGGCATTATTTTCTAAACATTACATTATGTAAGTTGTCTAGGTTTTAAAGGTAACCCGGCTGGACTGTGTGTTCGCTCTTCCTAAAGGTTGACTCGGTCTCGCTCCAGCCGCGAGTGCGGGTGGAGCGGCGGCTGCGCGGTATTCACGCTGTTAGGTTATGAGCTCAATATGACCTGTTATTACTGTTCGTCAACATGTAACGTTGCATATTCAATATAGAGTATTTCTTAAAATAATTAGCTACTAAAAATTAGCAACGAAAAAATGAATGTTGCGAAATTATTGTAAACTCTTTACATTTTTAAATACAAATCTCCGATTGCCGCGGCGGCAGTGGCGGTGAATAACATATTTTTGTTACGGATTGCTTCAAACTGCATTAACTTCGGCTAGGAGTGACATTATTTATTAATTTACTAATTTGGTACGTTAATTTTTTAATGAAGTTTCCCACACTAGACGTCGCATGTTAGGACAAGTTCGTTGTAAGCCACGAGTTGCCACACTTGTCCTGATAGGATAAGTCTGAACTTTTTCAAATAATTATTAAACTACTATAGTGGTGGCGTTGTATATAAGCAACGCTCTCTAGCAACCGCGACCTAACTTAGAAGAACTGCCGAGACGGGCAGAGTTCCAGACTGCAGGCAGCCTCAGCCAACAAGACCCGGCGGTGGCTCAACTCACAACCATCCTACGCTACTTAGTACCTGCCGCCGCACTTCCCCGAAGCTAAGAAGCCGACTCACGGCGACTACCGACCGCGCTAACATGAGACTGTATCATTTTAAGGACAATAAATGCGTGTGTAAAAAATCGACGTGTTATTAACCCAGGCTGCCTATCTGCTGTCTCTCTTCGGACAAGGGCTAGTCGACACGCCCGAAAACATAACCTGTTGTGACCTGAACGGTAATAATGTATTTTTTGTTTCAAATAAATTTATTAATTGTCTAGGAAACGTACATAAAATATAGGGGATTTTGTACAGCCACGTGACGTTAACGAATAAGGCGAGCGCGAGCGCGGGCGGACCACATCGATGGACTATAAATCGATGAGAATGAAACTTTACAGAAATTTTCTTTAAAATGTTTAATATTGCCCTGAACCCCTGGTGAATTTCGGTATCGTGACCAACCATCACACGAATATTTCAGTCGGAGCGGGAATCAAACGCGAGACTCGTGGCGTGGAGTCTGACAGCTAAACATACGTCACACAGTCACGTAGAGCTCTATATCTATATCTCTATCTCTATATCTATCTATATCTCTATATCACGTAGAGCTGTAGAGATATATATATCCACTATATCTACTTACTAGAGATCACTGAGTCGTCGAAATTCGATCATAATTCCCGTTTATATGTATTACCTTTCACGTACGTAGTAATATGTTATTTGTAATTAGTTTATTCGTAACATATACTATGTAAATGATAGCTTTCTCCACAAAAACTTTAACTATGTTAAATCTCATACATCTTCACTAATACCATTGTTAAATTTTTCTCTAAGTTTTCTCTTCACGTATTAATATACAAAATACAGATAAAGATGAAGATGTTCACTATATATACAAAAAACTACTATCAATGGATTACATCGGTGTCGTTTGAATATTATACCCACAAAGGTTTGCGTACAGAGAAAAGGGAGCTTAAGACCTATTCGTTTCAATCTCTTTCAATGTTTTGTTCAAAATTAATTATATTTTGTAATATTTTTGATACCAAAGTTGAATTACAAGTAAATGTATCCATTGATTTGACTTTTTTGACATTTGACTTTTTGATGCGCGCGCGCACATCTTGCTGCAAGTTACAGTTAATTTCCCTTCGCGTATTCATATATAGAAGATTGTTATCGGTTGTGTTTTCAACGTTTCGACCACGTTGCTGGCATTCAGTAAGACGGGTGGTTAGCCATCCGTAGGCCGTAGACTAGACGTGAGCGTCTGGATATTGCTTGCTGGGTTTAAAATTGAGATACCTTGCGCATAAATGAATACTAACTACTCGTGGGATTTCCATGTCCAAAATTAACAATTTTATGTAGTACGGCCGTGGCGCTCGCTACACACTAAACTACAACGATTGCTGAGAAAAATATTTTTGGAGCTCGAATATAAATGATCTAAATCATTTGTGTTGTAAATCGAATCGCTCTATCTGTCCGTCCGCCCGCTCGGACTAATGTGTTCTTGCGGTCGCTGTTCAAACCTGTTGTTAATATTTATTTACGTTGTTGAAGACTTCACAAAAACAAACGTAAAAATACTCACTTAGCTACACAACATACAGATATTTTACCATGTTCCATAGAAATGAACTCACTGAGAACAAATGTGCTTTAAATTAATCGTTGTCCCTCTTATCAACGTCCACATCGTAACGCACACACGTGAGGTTAGAACTATACACAAAAAGCAATAAAATTTGTAATAATACAAATGTCAAAGAGCAAGAGGCAATGTTCCTATTTATTTTCTTAGTTCGGCGGGCGGGAACTTGACCTCCCCAGGGACGGAGCTGTCTCGGTGGCTGGCGCAGGTAAGGCGGCGGATGTGTGCGCGAGCGTTCCCCTAGTGCCAACATGCGCGGGAGGAACATTGAGAGATTTCAGTCGGTGCGAGTCCGACATTATTCGTTCTTGTACCCGGAAGGGTGGATATGCATTACCACACTAGGTCAAATAGAAGTTATTCGGGAATGTAGAAAAGTAGAATGAATAGAAGTTCGGAAGGGCCCAGAGATTTAGATGACTAAAGAAGGACAATATTATTTTTTCCCTGATCATGTTTCCATCGATGTTTGGACGAAGCGGACGAATATAGCGAGTAGGGTGTGCCAGACCCGTGCCAAATGGAATCTTTTCGTATCCCTGTGGTTTACCTGCATGAGTGTGTTAAAAATTTGTTGATCGATTTTCGGCGTGTCTAATCAGACCGAGAATAACAATATATAATAATAAAAAAGTTAAGATATACGATCGGAACATGTTTCGCGGCGATAACATATAATTTAAGGTTCAAATGAATCAAACATTTCCAACACGTTAGGACGATCAATGGCGACTGAACTGACTCTGTGAACTGTACGCAGATTTACAAATTGATTTGAGTTTATTGCAGCCACGAAAATATTACATTATAATATACATGCACGTACGATAACAACGTGACGTCGAGCGGCCGCTCGCCACTGCTCGCCGGATTGTTGAAAATTGTCAATAATTATGCTAATACAAGAGCGGCTTGTCTCCAGCATGTACAGTGTGATATTACAAGACTGAACATTGAACAATTTGCTCACATTTGTTTCGTTTAAAATAAACTTTGTGACGGTTAGGCGTGAAGATGCGATCTTGCAAGGATCGGGCGGCGAAAGTACGGGGCGTCCGTAAACAAATATGAAGTACCACAAAACCGACGGTATCTGTGATCTCAATGCGCCTTGTTAACAGGAAACAACTTCTGAAAATTTTTGATGATTTCGCAAAGTAAATGACTTTCTTGGAGGCCGCCGTGCAGACCAGATATCTGTGGGCCCGGCAGACGCGGCCGCCACTGGCCGCCACAGCGCTTGGCTTCTGCGGCCGACGGCGCGGGTCTCGCTTAATATTTATATGCGACGAATATAGCATAATAAATTCGAGCAAAATGATTTTACTTTTTTGTTTTTAATTTGCTTCTTTCGACTTTACTTTATTATTTATATATTATTTAATTGTATTATAACAGCATGAATATTAAAATGATGTAGTAATATCCAGAAAATTTAAAAAAAACAACGTATTCAGCTCCGGGTTGGACTTTGCCGCTTTTGCAGTTCTCACCTGAATTAAAATATTACGACGAATAAAATTATAAACTAGTCATTAAGAGTGATGCCCGACAAACGAACGACTACGGCGCAACGGCCGGGCCATCTCTTGCAGTTAGTTATAAGATGTCGCTCGCTACATCAAATGCAAAGTGGTATCTTATGCAGGATTGGCTAGATTAACCAGGTACAGGGGAGCATATAACCGTTCGCAGTTGAACAAGGAGCTCTTTGGCAGAAGTATGTGAAAGCACTTACGAGAATATGTAAGAGTACGCGATGTCGCGTTTGGCAGCGGGTGGTAGCGTGTGGCAGCGTGTGGCAGCGTGGGACGTGCTCCTACGGGCTCGGCTGCGGCGCGACTGCAGTGCGCGCTGCGACTCGCTCCACCGCC
Organism: Papilio slateri; assembly: GCA_018246275.1. Classification (NCBI taxonomy): domain Eukaryota; kingdom Metazoa; phylum Arthropoda; class Insecta; order Lepidoptera; family Papilionidae; genus Papilio; species Papilio slateri. The sequence continues at coordinate 11,381 of DWTW01001890.1, forward strand.
GCCGCGACAACTTATTTATTGGACGGCGTAATGGCCAACGCACGGAACGATCGGCGTCGTCGATCGATCGTTTTTATATTAAACATGCTCTAAGATAACTTAATGTACACGACATTTATCAATAATTTTTTCTTGTTTAATGACGTCTCACGTGATGCCGTTCTTGCATCGCGTGCGAGTGAGCGTAGGGGAAGACGACGGAGGGAGGGAGACCTCGACCCGTTCAGATTCTGATTTTGAAGTAGCCGTGGCGTCTCCTATGCGTTCCCTTTGATATGTAAAATGCAGTCGTCCAGTTGACGGATAGAAGGCGTCAGGCTATACAGATAAATAAAATTGAAGTGTTTGTTTGTAATATCAAAGTAAACATTTCATATTCAACACACATGATATGTATACGGCAGTTATAACAAAAACACAATTTTTTAAAATATTGTCCGTCTGTTAGTTCCGGGTAATCTCCGAA
>DWTW01001891.1:0-11846 GCA_018246275.1 Papilio slateri
ATATTATAGAATGTAATTGACAGTGTTCATAAACAATTTTATTTTCAAGCTTTGTTAACTTTATAACCCAATTCTTCACCACACGAATTTGGCCTAACCGCGTTCTTGTTTAAATCCAATTGTCGGAGTTCAAACGAGTAAATGGTAAAAAAAATCCGTTATCATATTATGCGGATTGCGGTTTACTTTGATTGTACGTGATGTTAAAAATATTGCACTAGCCTCGATGATATGAATAATTTACAAGTACATCAAAAAATATACAAAAGAACAACCATACAGTGTGAGTTCTACTTCAAGCCGTCTAGCTAAGGATCTGCTCTGAAACTCGGCATCGGAATTTCAGCAAGCTTGTTGTACTAAATTCCATTTGTTGGGTTAAAAAAATATTAAAAAATGGAAAGTGTGTACCTTATTTTACGCGTCAAGTTTATACACTCACGTGAAGAGAGTCATCTATTATACATCTACTACATAATAGAAGATATGAGGAAATAAGTCGTCGTGCTTGCTTGCAAATATGATGCTTCAAAACACATAATACTTAATGATAGTATTGAATGTACATTCCTAGAAAATATTGCAATTTTTGTCGGATGCCACAAACAATTGGAATTGTTTGGTCTTCTTTATTATTGCATAGTTTTCCGCGTTGTAAGAACATACGGTGATTGCTTCGTTTAGTTGTTAATGTGTGTTTAACGATAACTAACAACAATGTCATGATTACAATCGACCAGAAGCGGAATTCTAATTTCTTAAATGCTGTAATCACTTCTTGTTTGATTGTTCGTCGTGTTGTGTCCCGCTTCACATTTTTGTCCATTCATTCGACCATGTCTTATTACGTTTGCTTCGATATTTCTTCAAATTATTTTTTTTGCTAAGTCACAAAGCGTCATAGGTAATCTTAACAATTTTATAGTAGATTAAAGTTGTTATAGCCCGATGTTGTCTGGTGACAGTCAATAGTACGTTAGAAATATAAAAAATAAATAGATAATAAAGATTTAAGGATGAACAAAATTATTAAATCGGGTTAGATAATAATCGAAGTTCATCAAACAAAGAAATATTTCCTCTTCATTAGATTAGTAAACAATTTGCAACTATAGTCACTAAATGTCGAAACGTCAAATCGACGCAAGGACGGTGTCAAGCAATAACTCCTCGACTTGACCACTAATATCGTCTTATCTCCTTCATTAATTCAATTAAATCACAGCGCATTAGTCTAGAAGATAAGGGCGTTGAAGGTAATTGCCCTAACGCGTATGATAGCCGCACAGCAAATGAGATGAGAATTTTCTCATTACCATATCCGAGAGAGCGTGACATCGGCATGAGGAAGGCTCAGGTGACATGTTTAATGACCATAAGCTATTTTCATAGAATCTCACTATAATTTTCATGGATAAGAATTCTAAAAACTACTTTCAAACTACTACTTAGTTAAAAAAATAACTAAGAAGTTTGTTTTGAAAGTGATTTTATGATTCTTAACCGCGGCAATTATACTTAGTTTGATAAAGTCAATTTGTAACTTTATCAAAATGTCTTTTGAATAAGTTTCGTTTCGATTATTTTGCCAGAAAATATAACAATTTTATTATGTGTATTTGAATGATATATACTTATTTTTTAATATAAATTAGCCAGTAGAGATACGAGTTTGTATATTGGTAGCATTATCAATGTTAACTTGATTGAAATTTTGATTTGCGTAATTAACAACATAAGTCTTAGAAAATTTATGTTTATACTATTTAATTAATTATTTAATGCATTCAATAAATTTACCTCTAAGAGAACGATAGGCTAATAACTCATGCGTTGTTTCAAATCGTAATTGATGGAACTTATGATGAAATTAAGTAAGTTATCTTTATAAAAAAAACTGATTACTTAGAAATTATTTGAGTATTTGAAAGTAGTATTTCCGCTGTCACAAGTAAATAAAGCATTGCAAAAATGTGTTAGTTCTTAACGCATTTTTGCGTTCAAATTATTATCAACAAATGTTAAGAAACATAATAAAGTTTATTTGTCTTGTCCTTATGTTATTTCCCTTGGAATTTTATTGCAATGAGTAAATAAATCTGACTGCATTCTGCTTCATTCATTCTGCATCTCGGGATATAAAGTTTCATGTAATTATAGACGTATAAGAAGTTATGGAAATTGTTAAAATATTGACTTTTATTGCATTGCTTTGACTAAAAATTCGCTATTCGTTTTCTTGCGTTCTTATCTAGCTTTTGAATTTTTTCATCAAAACACGGATGAGTGATTCATGTGATTCAAGAGAAATGTTTAGGCATGTAAATTATTAAGATTATGTGTCATATGTTGAAATAGTTAAAGAAGACGTAAAATGCTGGGTCAACTTTAGCTGAGAAAAAAATGTGGGAATAAAGGCAGCCACCGGTGCAAAGCCGGGTCGGGTTAATATTCAAAGATATTTGTTAATGCATACAAGAAAATACGTAGTATTGATGTATAGTTCCATTTGAGATTTTTGTTTAAAATAAATAGAAAAATGTTTCGTTAAAGCAAAGAAGGTAATAAGTAAACAAATATTTACAACTTGGAATGCAGTTTTGTGATTAGTCAACAGCAAATGTTTACAAACTCAAAAAGTATGATGAAAATGTTGGTAAACCAAACACAAAAAATGCATGAGCTTTATTTAACACTACTTATGAACAAACAAATCACCTCTTTCTGAGAATCCATGGTGAATACCATTCATATTCATAAAATTAGTTAGGTTAACACAAGGTTAAAACAAGTTAGGGTTTTTAAGTGGCATAGAAACTACATATACTTTGTTTTTTTTTTATAAACTTTTCAAATCTCAAGGATATAATATAATTGCTTTAATAACCAATAATTTTCTTTTGATACATATAATTTCAGAACACATATTATATATATAGGTTTTTAATTGATATCGGAGGATACAGAAGTAGACATCGCGGTCACCTCTAATATTCAGAATCTAATTACAAAAATTACAATTTCGTTTCAATTTAGCATTATAAATAGTACCTATTAATTTCAGTTATCGTTAAACTGCTCCCTTCGACGTCTTAAACATTTTATACTTGCTCAAAGTGCTTTCGAAGTTCCCCTTGCGAGGGGTGCTCGCCTGTTAAGACTTGTTTTCGAATTCAACCTCAATATACATATTTAAATTTCGGTCGATTAAAATATAGGGACATTAAATTGAAGTCGAATGAATTTTTACTTCGCAAAATAGTTCTGTACAATGAGATTTTTTTTAAATAAAAAGTATAGTGTTAATAGCGTACACTAATGGGTTTTATTCACCTCGTACCCTTACATTATGTTGCGTCATGAGAAACGCGTAATAAATAAATTCAATGAGCCGTTTGAATGCAACGTATGACTTGTTCATGTAAACAAACCCGGTATTGTTTGCCAATTAAGAGTTAAGACTCTCTCTCGGCGTAAGCTCGAAAGTTCCACGCTCTTAAGTCATTGAGTTAGATGAAAATGACTTTTATAGTCGTTAGTTTTAGACGCGAGTTGTAACCGGGAACGTCTATTCGTATGTACAACAGGAAGCCAACGTGCATGCGAACGCTCAGAGCTTTTATAATGAGCGGGTGGTGTTGTTTTATAGATGAGTCGGGACGGGGTATCCATCTCGGTATTCAGTTATTATTATCAGAGAAAGGAAAACAAAGATGGAGTAGATAGACAACATTATAGATGTGGTACTTCTTACAACTATGTTGCAACGGGGTGATATGACGTAGACTTCATTATGTATTAAACAGCGTGTCTGGAATATACGTCACGTATGAGGTGCCAAACGCGCAAAACCGGGAAGAGTGGTGTGACAGGGAGAGACCTATGTCCAGAAGTGGATCGGTATAGGCATGATGATAGTAAGGAGTGTTTCTGTATTATTTTGCATACTAGCTGTTCCAGCTCGTCATCGACGTAGTTAATTTTAAAATTGCACGATAATTCGGCATAATGTGTCTAAAAAGATATTAAAATCCATAGTTTTAGAGTTCATCCATTGCAATCAAACAAGTTTTTGAAAGTAAGCAAACAGGATAATAAATTTGAATGTAACTAATTTGCCTCATTAATTTAAAAGTTCCACATTAACGAGAATTAATCGATAATGCAATTAGTATGCATTAATTTAAAAAAAAATTATCCAATTAAATATGATTTGTTATATTTATCTAGTGGTGACATTTATTTATTAATTAAGCTATTTGTATTAAGACGGTAGCAGATTATCGTTTTAAATTTGTGATGTGTAAATAAGATATTATTAATAATAAGTTTATGTAAATATTAAGATCGTAAACGTGTTGATATCTGATACGTATGATACTAATGGCTAGCGATGTAGAGTTATTTGGTTCAAATTTTGCATGTTGTATCATTTCTATTTCTGTTTATTGAACTTTTTCTTGCAAAAAAAAAACAGTCGAGCTAGTTTTATGATGATACTACTGATCTAACCTAGATCCGGCTCTTTCGGGCATCGAAATCGAATCGGAATGCTAAATGGGACAAATGGTAAAAATAACAGACCAATGACAATCGGAAGTCGCCTCTTCAGGACCATTGAGCTAGGTGGCGACCTACGGCCATGCGCGCTTTCGAACCTGATAAGGTAATCAAAGTAATTAATTAAATTAATTTATAATTAAATTATTTGGAATAAGTTACGTTTTATATACTTCAATTTAATATGTAATTGCAGGAAAAAAATTAAAACTTAACAATATTAAATTTTAGTAGAATATCAATCTGTGATTCTCTCAGGCGTCGAGGTCAGGTCGGTGCGAGAGTTCACGTCTACGCAAACTCTTGCGCACTTAACTATACGTAGAAATGAACTTGCCGCCAGTTGCCACTTCTCGCGAGAGTCTACTCGCCAAAGTCAATGACCGCGCACGCGCCCTTTACAGAGACACATCTGTTATATTATTTGAATAAATCTCACGTATATTCTAGAAAAAACAACAACTCAATTGTAACAGACAATATAATAATATCACTGATCAAGTAATCATCTATTATCTATTAAATAGATTATTTAAAATAAATATCGGTACATTGAAATAGTTTCAGTTTATTATACTTAAAACATAAAATATTATGAGAATTCAATAACTATCTAACGTAAATATTTATTCTAATCTCACGACTAAATGATATCTAATAATATTGTTTATTTCGTATGCATCGTTATATGTTATGTTTTTTGTAAACGCTTACATCTTTTGAATCAATCAGTTCACAGCGATTGCTTATTTATGTCTAGATCGTTGTTCACATTACATCGGGCTTTTTGGATCCACCCACCACCCTCGGCGACCAAATCCACTACCCCCTGCGTAACTACGCATCTCGTACCGCTAGGTTGAAAGATCGTCTTTATTTTTAACAAGTTTTAAAACAGTTTGTTTAACACATCAATCAAGTTTAAGAAGTCTACTACTGACTGTTATAATATCATCACCAACGCAAACAGGCAACCTCTTCTGGACATAGGCAGCTATAAAAGTATCGCCATAAAGAGCGGTCCATTGCCGCCCACCTCTAGAACCACCTTATCCAAATTGTGGTAATAATTTTGTAGGAGATCTAATAGCATACAATTTAATGTAGGATAAAGAATAACACATAGTTAGAAAATAAATGAAACATTGAAATATACAAGCAATAGTTATTTAAAAAAATGACACTCCCCTATGACACTCCAGGGAAGAATACGAATGGAATGCCACCTCACTCTTAATCCAGTCTTTTCTTAGTCTCAAAGTTGGTCCAGTCTTTTAAGCTACATTACACAATGGAACGGCCAAACATACCCTCGTAAAACATTACCTTCCTCTCAGTCGGGCAAATAAGGTAAAAAACAATATTCATTTTTTTGTAACTTGTTTCCCTTTCAGTCGACATCGCAAAATGTGGGATGTAAAAATCCCGCCTTTGTATTTTTAAACGAAGTTTCGTCGTATTTGTTTAGTCTATGTGCCTCCCTCGCGTTGTTGTTACGTGTTCTGATTTACTTTGATATTGAATATTAGTTTATTGCCTTTACAATATTTTCATCTCCCCGACCGCCTAAAATCACCCTCTCGTCTAGACTAAAGCCACAACGATCAACTTATTTAATTTGAAATCTTCTCAAATAACTCCGCTATATAAAGGACTTTATCACTTATCGATTTCATTCCCATATTCATCGTCTCTTCAATGTTCATAACACTTAATATGTTTCTAAATAAGTTTTTTTTTTATCACAAGCTATATGCACAACACTTTCGCATCTGACATTAGCATAATCGTAATCAGGTGCATGCGATAATTTTAGCCGCAAATTAAAACACTAAGTCGTTGTCAATTTAAGAGCGAACTTTCACCAACCTATGTGAAAGTATTGACAAAATAATTAATGTGAAAATTTACGCTGGAATTTATGCTACCACGAATGTCAGGTTATACAGTATTATACTGATTTATACAAATATAGTTCGATTTCACGGTTAATAAGCTCTCATGTCTTTAACCCTGCGGAAACTCAATATAGCGAATGCATTCCGCTTTTCATAGTGTCTATTACATTCCATACTGACAGGGCGTGAATTTACCACCGCAACGAACACTAATCAATGAATAAGGATATTTTTTTGCTTAGAATGAAAACAAAACCCAGGACTCGCGATTGGACATCTCTAGTCAATTTACCATGGTCAATTATTTATCGTAAATATAAAAATACAAATATAGTTCAAGTTTAATGTATGGAATGTGTTTTATTCGGTATTAAAAATATTTTAAAAAATAATAATTTAAATACGGTATATATAATAATGACGATCGACTTCGTAACGGAATTATAATAAACATTAATCAACATTAGCATCTCATTCTAAATACGATTATATTTCAGCCGACGTTTATGCGGACAAGCGATGTCAACTTGTCACATAGTAAACACAGCGACTTGACAGATTTGCGTTTGAACTCGATAATAGTAATATTGATAAGTTCTTACGTCTTACTCGCGCAGAGAACGTGATCGCCATCCGCGTTTCATCGAACTTAATAGACAGGGTAGAGACCTACAGCCTAATGCTGCTAAGGATTCAAGGATCAATCAGATTTACCCACATTCTAATCGATTAAACTGCGTTTAAAAAACGCGTGAATTTCTCGTTACGTAAAGCGCCTATTGTTATTTCTTTTTCTACTACGACTACTAGGTGGCGTTATTCTCAATCTTGAAATTACTTTTCTTATCATAATAATGTTGACGAGGACTAAAAACTAAAAAATGTATTGTCATCGGTCCTTTATAAAACTGCAAATTTTAACTAAGCTAAAAAAACGGTTTTTACATTTTGAGACAGCATAAAATCGAACCCAGACTCAAGGCGAAACGCGATTCCGCGGCTACAAGAACGTCTGAGCTCGACATTATAATAAATAAGCATATAAAATCCACCTTCAAATCTCCTAGATATCTCCCGTCAATAGCAGATACGTTTCAATGTACTTCGCCTATAGAGGTACGCACCCGCACCCTTGCGTGGTTATGGCGGAAACTAATCTTCTTTCGCCGATCTGTGCCGATATGGAACAGAGTCTATAATTGGGTATTACAGTAATACCTCTCTATTACGAACCTCCTGCGCTTTATGTTACGCTCTAGTAAACATCCTCGATACGAATACTTCGGAGCGGAAAAGTAACGATTATAAATAATATAGGAAGCGTTTGAGACTTAACTGTGGGCGGGTAGGAATTAAGCTTCTTATTTAATTTCACGTTCGTACACGTATGTAACTTTCATGACTCTCATTTGTTATTGATATGAGCAGCATTATTATATGTAAAAGAACTGTAAAATTAAAGCAATACATTTTGATTAATACACACTGACAGGTGGCATGTCAATTACACAAATGGCATTGATGCATATTTCATTTGGTGAACTAACTAGAGAAAACCAGATGTTCACATATGGTTTTCTCTAGTTTTCCGTCGTGATAACTAACTAAATGATTTTCCGGGTAGGATGTACGTACGACGCTTCTTTATGAATGAAACTAGTGCTTGTTCACGATGTTACGTGATACTGTGATCGAAGGCAAAAATAAGCTGACGCTGGCATCTTGTTCCAGTTCTTTGCTGTACGCCCAGTAAAATACAAATCGCTTCGTTCGAACTCGAGGAATGAAGCTCGAGTTCTAACTAAAAACTGTAAATAAAGGAGTGTGAATAGCCGTGAAAAAGCTTCTGTTAAAAACAATATTTTTTATCTATTAGTTCAATAGGAGCAGATTGAATACCTAAACGGTAAAAACATTAAATTCAAATGAAGTACTTTAACCAGATAGCATTTTATATTTTGTTACACGAGTTTCAATATACACTATGTAAAGTCATGTAATGCGAATTTATTCGTATAATTAATTTTCGATTCGCGTAGGGTGCAACAATAGTAGTTCGAGAAGCGCGTGTCCAACCGTTTGGATTATTTGTCGACTTGTATTAGAGCGGTGTGCAATTCGGACAGTGATTTATATTTCGGGGGTGGGTGCCACCCTCACATAGACATCACCGGCCACCGCATATCGCAAACAACATCGATTTTTGAAATCAAAATATATGGGCATTTCGATTTGTGTCAACACGACGTTCGATGGTATTATTGATACGTGCACGAAAATAAACAAGTCGTGGTCGATGTATACTTATGTTTTTTTTTACGAATATACGATAAAGTATCACACAGTATTCATGTACCCTGGACCGAATCCCGGATGGTCATCAATATCGGTGGCAAAACTGGCAACACATTATGTTAAGTCAAAAAAATGTCTGACTTAAAGTAGATTTCGAAAACATTAATCAAACTGACTATTGGCTACCCTAATTATTCAATTTCTATGCTTTTTATAGAAGAAAAAACTTCGACTTACCAACAATAAGCAATTCGCTTGTAAATTAAAAGAGGATTGATGATAGATCTGATTGATGGATTTATTGGTTTCTGGAATCTACCTCCACAATAGATACGGGTCAAATGATAAATATAAAAGAAAATAATTTGGATTAAAAAGAATAGTCACTATTTTTGTTTTATTCTACATTTTCATTCAATCAATTGACTACCGAACTAAACAAGGGTACTAATAGTTTCTGATCATACTATAAAGTAATATAATGTCAATTAAATAACGCATTAAGTTCTCTTAGAATGCTGTATCAAAACAAAACATCTAACAGGGACTCACGATTCGTGCTCCCCACAGGATATGGAACGAAACACGCTTTGTTTTGTTTTTACTGTTCGAGTGTCAAGACAAAGGAACAATTTTGTACCTATCCTTTGCTTCATTTTAAAAACATTTCCTTTATGACAGTACAATATCGATAAGGAAGTGAGAAGAATAAAGATGAAGATGCTCACCGTTATATTTTCATGTATAATTCTTTTGTATCAGAAATAACTGTTCCAGTTAATTACAGTTATCCTGATTAGTTTATTGCTTGATAGGGAATAAGTGGGCCGTACGTCAGATCCGACGGATAAGGTGTTCGGCGTGGCCGTGCCAACTTTTTGCCCGTTGCCCGTTGCCGCTATCGTCCCTGACATCGCCTGTCATTGCCGCTAATTAAATTAAAACATCTGAGCTTCAACAAAAAGTGATGTTCGAGTTTTAAAAGGCTCGATTAACAAGCAGACAAACACTCAATTAACAAGAGTCAAATATTTTTATTAGACGCCATGTTAATTGCAACCGTCACAGCTGTCAATCTGGCCGCTTGATAAAAAAATGTAACCGTAATTAAATGGTGATATTTTTCATAAGACGTACCGTGAAGAATGGAATTTAATTGTTGATTTTTGCATATTTAAATACCTTGTTTTTAGGAAGTTATATTTAAATTGTTATAAAAAATATTTTTTGCTACTTTGATGATTATGATCAAAAAAGCAGTTCATAAATATTGTGATGGTTTCAAATAAAAATATTTTATTTATATTTCTTTAATTATATCAGAATAATTTCTAATGGTTTTAATTTTGCATTCGAACTTGCATCATTTATTTTTGTCAATTCGTAGATCATTGATAATTATGAAAAACTAAAGAATCGTTCTTGCATCTTTATATCTAATCCAAAAATGCTAAACTAAGTATTAATTTGTATTTTATGTGCTCACATTTATTTAAACACGAATAAATATACCAACTATACCGTTATTCAATGAAAAAAAGGTTTGGATAGTAATATAAACATCAGTCGAAGTCTCATTACGGAAACATTTATTACTTTATACGTTTCGATAAACATAGATACATGTCATAGACATATACATGTCGTATATGGTAAGACTAGGTTCCATGTCCATAGATCGATAGGGCGAACAGGGTCGTAGGCTCAGCGACCGGCCGCTAGCGATGGTATGACGCACGCAACGGTACATGCGATCAGGCTCATTCACTAGGCGCCAGCTTACAAAGTTTAACTTGCGAAGGGACCGGCACAAATGTGCAGGAATCAAGGGAATAAGGAAGTGTAATGGCTCTACGTCACGCACGCTGTTATATTGTCCTGTTGCTTGCATTTTAACAGCATTATAGAATTCGTAAAAAATAAGTTTAATCGATCGATTAAAAATGTTATACAAGACTGAAAACGATTTTTTCTTCGGTTTCTTATTAAAATTCTATCTAAGTTGTTTCGTAAATAATTATTAGTGTAAACCGCTGTGTAAGATCGTAAGACATAAAACAGCGGTTGTTAACATTTTAACCGTAGTGTACTAACATTCATGCATCGCGTACGCCTAAAATTATAACGTTCTGAAGCCGGGTACATCCTAAAACTACGCCTAGGACAGTGGTAGACCCAACTGTAGGATCAACTGTTGCACGATTCGGTTTGATTGGAGAAGTACCGCCATCGCACTGTATACGAGCGTTGAGTTCTCTACTCTTAATGAAGAAACTGTGGTCATAGTATTTCCCGATGGAGGCGGCCACTGTTAAAATATTTGTCAATCTATAGTGAAAAAAGCAAGAACAAGTAAAAGTTAATTTAAAAAAACCAAAATACTATACTGACTATGATTACTGACATTTTAAAGATTTACTTCTATTATGCATACGGGTCTTACGCTGACACTCCGGGGAAAAATAAGATTCGAATGATACCTCAGTCTTTAAAATCGATCAAGTCGTTTGGGCTACGGGTCACAATGGAACGGACATAAATAGATACTCGCGATAAACGGGCAAAAATACTAGCAGTTTATATCTTCTGGTGTATACAGTTTACCTTTACTTATCCTCTGAAATTGGTTAGTTATTGCATAATTTGACTTGATAGCTAACTTGATAAAACGATTTTTTACCTCTCAGTAAAAAAGTTATAACTTTTGTTGGACGGAAACCGCTTTAACACAGTTCCAGAGCATGTAACTCGTTATTGTAAGTTTATAAATCAAGTTATCGAAGTTTTTAAGTTGAATAGGTGCAAGCGTGACCGGAAATGACCTCGTCTTGCAGCACTTCAAATTTAATCAGTTTTCTTTAAATTTATAAATATCACCGCAGTCAGTAAAACATTCAATCCAGATTTGAATTCGGCTCCGCAAATATTTTTTTTAATATTTATAGCATATTATATGTGTTGTATTTTATTTAAATTTTCAATTATGTAGGACGAGCTGCTGGTGCCCGTAATCAATTTCAATATTGCACCACAATAACAAAAAATATAAGCTAAGTAAGTAAGTAATATAGCAAATCTGGCTACGGATAATGT
>DWTW01001892.1:0-11845 GCA_018246275.1 Papilio slateri
ACTTATACCTATTAGGGATAATGATAGATATATGCCATTGTTAACTTATTTTGAAGAAAAATGCCAAAATGATACTGATGCATATGATGTGCGAAATGTTAAATTATATCTTTCACCGGCCGATTGTAAACTTCGTCACTTTATAAACTGTCGAAGTCAAATTGTGGACAAATAGGTTTGTTGCACTTGACATGATACGTCAAATTGATAATAAATCGTTCAGTTCACAATTTGCCGATAGTTTATAAAATGTCTAGTCCGATTGTAAACTGACGAACTTCACGATCGCTCGGTGACGCGACGCTTCCCACAAGTCACTCACTACCAACTAAGTTGTTCTACTAAATAGTTGTAATTCCAAACAATAATAAATATAAGTATTTATTATTTAGCCATAATTATTTGCAATTTAATTTATGTAAGTTTAAGTTAAGATTATATTGTGAAATATCATGTTTTTTGCCTTTTAGTCATTAATGAATGTGATTTATAATATTATTTAAGATAAGAAAAGATATCGAAATACACATTTATACAATCTGAATGTTTGACTTTGTTGATTGTTTCATGTTGTAGGTCATTGACCAAGCGCCCCGAGGCAAAGTATCATAAATAGTAATTGCACCTAAAGATTAATGCACTTAAACTCCTCCATTTCAAACATATATATTTGTCATACATAAATATACACACACATTCCGCTAAGAATATATATAACATAATTCCCTAAGAATGTTTACAAACTGAAATATTTCTGATCTTACATATAACCGGTACTTTCATTGAATCATATTGTAATATTCGAGATTTGTTACAATTCAATACTTAAATAGCAGTAGGCATGTTAAAATAATATTAAATAGCTTTTTCTGTCTGCAAACGGAGTTCATTTATGCTGTTAAAATTGAATTTTTGATATTTATTGAATAAATCTGGATTTGGAGGACGTCGAAAAACCCAGTAGATTTATGTAAGCAAATCGCCGTATGTTAAAGTGCTGTAAGATAATCAACTTGTGTTAGGGCAAGCTGTGGGCATGTTTTAAAAGTAAATCTGTCATCCTTGAGGCCAAATTAAAGTAAATCTGTTGTGATTTTTTATTTTCTTGTCCTATGAAGATCGAGTGCTTGTATGATTCTTGTTTGCGTGAGTTATATTTAATATATTTTTCTATGATTATTTACGTCGGGGTCGATTATATAGGCCATTAATCGTATTTCCCTTTGTGTTCATTTGTATGAATAATTTTATAATTTCAAGCTCAATAATACATCGCAGCTATCTAAAGCCTTCAAGATAGATTTATCTAATAAAACTCTACCAAAATGTTTTAAAATATTTTTGAATAACTCCATATGTTTACGAACTGCGGGTTCGCACTGCCGAAACATTTACAAAAAATCTTGTTGTGATCTCAGTTTTATGTCAAAGTATGGACCTAATATTACCTATAATTCATCAAATATATCGCATATGCAAGTTTTAAAACAAGTAGTTATGTCTTGAACGTGTTTAAAAATGTGTTGTTATATTGTTATCGTCACGCGACAAACACGTCCATGTTGTCCAACCTGCGCCGTAAACAAGAAAAACACATTTTAAACAAGTTTCGTAATATACATCATTGCGAAGAGATATATGTACCAATAAGTTTTAAGAGGCGGTGCAAACGCAAGACACAACACAACATGTTATGAGATTTGTTTCATGCGATTAGTTTCGAAACTTTACACGTGAATGTTTTTAGTGCGAGCTCACGGTAACTTCAAAAGTAATAATCAATTCAAATGGAGGATCAATTTAAAAACTGTATTAATTTATTCATACTTATTTATTAATATTAATATTTACTAAAAGGCTGTGTCTGTGCTATTTAATACTGTACCGTGTGGTTCGGTTCAGTACTGTTCTGTACCACCGCCTCGGTCAGATTCTTCGTCTCTTTGTTAATATATGTTGTACAACTCAATATTGTGAGTAAAATAAATTCTTAAATTCAGAACTTGTTTTATTGAGTATTAATGACTGATCTTTTTTACTTAAACAACCAAGTGTAATATACAAATTTCGATCTTGACAAACTCTTAAACGAAATTTGAACCCAACCTGAAGTTTGTGGCGAGTTTTTTCTTTAAGAAAATAGAAAAAAAATATAGCTTATAACTGTGTGTTCTTAATAATTTCTTTTAAGCTTAAGTTAAATGGATATGACCTCGCACAGCCGCGTTGTGGAATGATCTGTCGCCAGCGGTATTTAATACGGGTCCTTCAAGAAGAGAGCGTACCTTAAAGACTGGCAACGCATCTGCAGTTCCGATGGTGTTTCAGTTCATGGGTGTCGCTGGTCACTCGTTTGCCCCGTATGGTGTAAAAAATATGAGGGTTCCAAAAACATAAAAATTACAACCCACTTCTGTGAGAATTCTTTATTTCAGATGTGACATTGAGTCTTTCGAAATACACTAGGCCAATCCGACATGAACAATTTATGATTTTTCACAAACACTTGAAATTATTACTCTCGAACGAGAAACGAAGCCAGGAGTCGTTGCGTAAGCGCATCTGTTCTCCTGTTCGTTTCTTTATAATCCGAATACGTCTGGAATCGTATATATACGTAGAGCAACAGGGGCAGTTATTACATGGACAGGCCAGTGGAGTGACACGACCACAGAGAACACGTGCTTGAAGTACTAACAGCATTTCAGGCCCATTCCATGTTTCTTACACATCAAAATCGCATGACGGTCAGAGGTAGTCAAAAATGTGTAAAAAAAACAGTTTGCATTCGAACTACGGCGGCGGCGGTAGCGGTTAGCCGAACGCCGCGATCGTTTGCGGTCCTGCGGCTCCACTGCGGCTGGCCGCGCGGCTGCTATTCGCTGTGCGGGCCGCGGTTGCTCGCAAAAGACACCGCTCGCTACTACCCGCATGCAACATCCGCAGTTACAGCTGTGGATGCTGGCGTGCGTATGAAACTCTTGGTTTCTGCGGATATTGAATAACTTCCTGTGAGATGAGTCACTTGCTAGTTTGGCACCTTCTACCACAAAATATACATATTTTAACTAATCTATTGTAACGTATGAACGTTATAAAAATAGATATAGTAGTTCGTGTAATGTTAAATAAAACTAGTAATGAATAAAAAAAGGTTTTAATGTCGGTGTTCAAAGAAAACAGTACAATTGCATTCAGATGATTACCTTAATTAATACATACAAAGAACAAAAAAATACTATGAAACAACCATTCCCGTATACTATCGTGGTCTTGGCGGACCACTTTTGACTCAACTATGATTTCAGTGGGTAGTGGGATGAAATAGAACTTCCACATTGCTACAATATCATCGACTAAAGTAGCAAACCTCGTAACCCCATTTTGTTTTCAAGTCGACTTTATGATATCATTTTCTACCTAATTTCTAAACACGTCCAATGGCAAAACACTTAAACCTTTAAAAAAATTAAAAAAAAAATACATTTAAAACTGTATACAGAAGTTTTTGTGCCTCCAGTAAAATTGAATCTGATGAAATTAGGGCTCGTTTACACAGAGGTCCGTTTTACAGGTCCCATTTATCGAATACTTTTTTATTCGGCGATGATGATGCAATGTTGCAATGCTTATATGAGCAAGTTCACATAAACAAGAGTATTACAATACTGATCCGTTTTATCGGATCGAAGTCACGCGCCTTAACGAAATCTTTGCCACAAAAGAAGATGCTGCCAATAACGACGTGGTTTCTTTCGATGCAGACGTTGATGCAACCAATACAACACGAGAAGGACCATCCTTGTAGAAAGTTGGTGGTAAAATGACTAAATGACGTGTGAACATTACCCCCAGTACCAAGGGATCCGTTAACAAGGGTACTGTAAATACAGATGTTCTGTGTACTGTACTGTACACTTACGAGGTTTGCCACTTTAGCCTACGATATGCAAAACGAAATGGTATATACCATTTGTTATGCCGGCAACTTGTGAAACACAACACAAACTAAATACAATTCATACACAATATAGTAATAATTATGAAACGATGAAAAATTAACTATAGGCTATCTTTAATCCTCGAGACTAAACGAAAAAGTTGAATTTTTGAACCTCTACTCTTATATGTAGGTTAGTTTGGAAAGATATTTTTAAAGCTACATAGATAGGACGACAGTTTTGGACCCGAATAGTGGCGCTATCATTGCGATTTTTTTTTCTATAATTTTTTTTAATATTTATGATCTTAAATTACATTGCGATCCATTTTCCCTATAGAATAGGGAAAATGGATCGCAATGCGTCAATCGTAAATCGGATGTGACAGGATAATGCCTGACCGGGGCCATAAGTAATTTTAAAATTTATTTATTATATAATTAACATAAAATTTGAATATTTACAGACAGAATTGAAGCATGTACTTAGTTTTTTTTTGTTTACAATTTGTGAAAAGATCTATGAAACATTCGAGATATCATATTATATTAGTCTCTCGGATTAAACAACTCCATGGTCTATACTTTAACACTCTATTGTACACACTAATTTATAGGCAAAGTTTCAGGATGTCAAGTGAAAGAACTCGTAAGCTTGCAGAGCCTCGACAGATTTTCAAGTTTTCCAAGTAATATCTTAGTGAATATTTTACATTAACCTCTTACAAGGTGGTCTGATCAAGGCTGTACCCGTCAAATGTATGAAGGTGGCAAGGGCCCGCTCTTTATGGCGACTTTAGAGGCAAGTGTGTCCTACGGTGGGCGCCTTTTACCTAAATAAAATTTTAGTGATGATGATTGTCCCATAAAATGAACACAAACAATTTGTCACACGGTAGCCATGAAGAATAAAATGAAATTGAAAATACCTTCTCAACACATCACTGTCGCGTCAAGGGGCCTCTGACTCTTTCACTTATCGAATGTCCTATAAACATTGTCTATAACTTTTTCTAATTTGGAAGTTTGAAACTCTCTGATCGATATACGTCTATTAAGGTTCTACGGCTTCTAACGGCTATACGGGCCTGTGTGTTATTTTACGGGACACTATCTTTATTGATTGCGATGAGTTTTTAATTTACAACATATGTAGCAGCCCAGAATAAATAACGAAAAAGACTTAATTGTAATATCTTCTAACATCTTGTCAAATCTTAGAGTTACTAAAAAAATTGAATTAAGTCCTAATATATCAAGGAAAGATTCATTGGGTTCCATGATAATTAAACCACTAATTATTCGAAGTATACGTACGATGAAAAAAAAATTCTTTCCATTTTAGTTTACAAAAGTAATTTAACTAAATAAAATAAATTCCTGAAACCAGTTGATTTGAAATAGGTAAAAATTTAATTCTTCTAAAAACATGCAGAGTTAAATAAATAAATAATTAAAATAAAAAATTCTATCGAAATGACTTCCTTGTCTGATCGTCCACGGGAAATAACCGGGTGTTGCCGCATCGTTG
Source organism: Papilio slateri (assembly GCA_018246275.1). NCBI lineage: Eukaryota > Metazoa > Arthropoda > Insecta > Lepidoptera > Papilionidae > Papilio > Papilio slateri. The sequence continues at coordinate 5,472 of DWTW01001892.1, forward strand.
CCACAGCAACGTGTGTTGCTAACATTAAATATTTAATTTCCATACCACTTCTACCGCTATCCTACAAACTGGAACTTGGTCTATTTATATAATATATTGAATTCGATTTAAGCGTAAAATATGTATAAACTTATTGCTTCACATTTTAATTTTGTACGGTCAGAACGTACGACATGACAACTCTCGTCCCCGTAACCTGAAACTGACTTATATTAATTCTATTATACATATTCCGTTATACATTTTCTTACTTTTTAAAACTTACAGTATTCATCAGTTTTATTTCTGACAGCACTGCACAGTTTTTTTCCTTGTTGTCTAGTGAATTAAAATTGCCGCGTAAATATACAATGAATGCGTTATTTTACAAGGTACTACTTGAAGCATAATGGCTTAGATGAATTGAACATTATATTATATTAATCTTATATCTGTGGCCAAAAGCAACATCGAGGTTTTGTTAAGAATTTCTTATAATTAATATTATCCCTCAAATATTTTCAAAATAACGATATAATCGTGCAAGTGATCTTATCTAACTTTCACTTTGTGCACAAATATCAAGTAAAAACCTTGCAAACAACATGCCACTGGTCTTTGCAAATATATTTTTAGTGCTATTTACACATATTTTATGAAACCTACACTACATTTAATTTTAACACATTTTGTATATGTCTTCTATTCATTAATTTTGAAAGCGAGTCCACACAGTTTGTATATGACTTTGCTTCACTTTTATTACCTTAGTAATTTCTATAAGATCGATCGATATGTATTCATTTGTGTACGCTCATCAACCTCGTCGTAGTTTCATGATATGTGTAAACATAAAACACCACAATTTACCACTTCAACGATCTCTTGATTACTGTCCAACATGTATTTACGCGGTGGCTGCCATGCCACTCACGTTCACAGGAGGATGGAAGGTTGCCCGATCCCCCGGTAACTTTAGAGTGTCTCATGTACGTACATATGCATGCACGAGGAGTTGTGGACCTAATAGATTCTAAGTAACGGGTATTTTGTGGATAGAGGTAGGCAAGGAAATGGTTGGAAATTTATAGTGAATTTTTCATGAAGATGTTAGGTAGGTTGGGAGTTTTAGGTTGTTTAGAACCCTCGATCGGGTACTCTACCAAACCTTGCACTTTTGCTTGGGGTTCATGGGCGAGCCGAGGGGGCAGGAGTAGTCGCGCGCAAACTCCTCCATGTTGGAGACCGGGCCGATCACGCGGTAGCGGCCTGGCGCGTGGAAGCCAGTCGTGATGCGCAGCTTCATCGCCTCCTTGCGGTACACTGAGCACCACGTGTTCGCCGCGCTCAGCCAGAACATCTACGACCACAACCGCGTCATTGCATTATATATTTCTACTATATACAGTTGTAACATGTAATAATCGATTGCCTATAAAACTTACCTGCTTTTTGACCACTTAAAAATATTCCTTAATGCTCTACTTATATTAATATAAGTTTGGCTCGAAAACAAAGATTTTTTTAATTGGCCCTGATTTAGGGGTCTCACAAATTTTGCTGCTATTAATTTTACAGCATGATTTGGTTCTGTGGTGGGGGAAGTCAAATTGGCGTAAGATACTTTGTGTGAGCCGAGGGCCGGCACTCTCGGACGCCCAACGCCCAATGCCCTTAAAACGGAATTCAGAAAACCTAAGGGTGGTGTTAAATTACTTGATGCGTTCAGCAACCGAAGCAGTTTATATTATTTGATTGAACAGCCTCTCAATCAAATAATATAAATGAAGCAACTGTCGAAGCCGAGGTTTCCAAACGGGGCTATGGAGCTTACTTATTCTATTTTGTTCTTAAAGAAGACTAAGCGCTCGCTGCGTTGTGTGACTGTGTAGTTGTGATATTTCAAAGCAGACAGTGATATGTCAGACACAAAAAAGAGGCTGACTGAGCTGATCGTACAGTCTGCTGCGAAGAGATGTATGGGAGAGTTAGCGACGTAATATAACAAAGTAAGTTACCTGCTTGGGTGCGTACTGCTCAAGACCCGGGAGACGCGGTTCCTCGCCGTGGCGCTTAGTCCATGCCTCATATGCGTAGTACGCACTCTTTATTCCACCGTTGTCCGCTATGTTCTCGCCCTGAGTGTTCACTCCGTTCAACTGCATACAATTGGATACGTCTCAATGGTCGCATATATTTATTTGTTCATACCGTTAAATATAAATAAAATGTATTGCTATCTCTCTTTACTAAAACAAAATAATCTTAATAACTATTATTTAATACTCGGCAAAAGGTGGCTCATATTAAATAATTAAATGGTATAATGTTACAAACTCAAACACACAAAATACGTATAATACGACATGTAACAAAGCTCTCGTAAAGATTAGAAATTGAGGGACGATAGTGTCGCTTAAAAGTCCACTACTCACCTTCATCCCCACTTCCTCTACGGTGTAATTGGAGTATTGATTAATTATGCATGTAGCTTTATCAAGATACTTCTGCTTCGTCGCTTCCTGCCACCAATCCCGCAAGTTTCCGTCCTTGTCAAATTGACGACCCTGAGCATAAAGAACACATCATCTAACTGATATAAGTCATTTTTAATGACACTATCACAGCTGGTCCCAAGAAACTCCTCTTTTGAAGATGGACAAAGCCTTTGAGCCTGTTTATTTATTATGAAACTAGCTGTTTCTAGCTTTTTTGTAACTTGATTTGTAACTTAACTTGGAATTACAGGTAAAATATGTGAAACAGCTGTTACTGTCAAAACCTGATACGTAGATACGTTGTAGCCACTACGTAGAACCATTTAACATTACCGGTCCATGCTACATGGGCTATAGCACTTGTCTATTTGATACCAGGGACTCTATACTGTTATTTTAATGCTCTCATATTGGTTCCGTAACGCCGCAATACTTTCAAATGTATATGAGACGATTGGTTAGAAAAATGTCAAATCAGCAGTTGCTAAACCATCGTGATACGGCTGTGTTAACCGAGTGAGGGGGCAGAAAATCTGAAATTTGCAGACGCGCTAAGTGAGTTGTTATATTGAACAACAATAATGACCTGGTCGTCGAAGCCGTGCGTGATCTCGTGTCCGATAACAAAGCCGATGGCGCCGTAATTCATGTAGGCGGGTCGCAGCGCGGAGAAGAACGCGCCCTGCAGAATGCCCGCCGGGAACTCTGAAACGACACATACCAAATTCAGCCATCTAGCTTATACTATTCATTATTTAACTACCCGGCTTTATTAGGTTACATCTCATATAACGATCACCTAGAAAGTATCCAATCTAAATAATAATCATCTAGAAGTAACAAGACTTATTTAGAATACGTATTAAAGAGAACAGTTGGAAATTCTCACATTTCTACTCTCTAATCTCTTCTCATGAAGGTGTAAAAGCTTTAGTTTGAAAGCTAAATTAATTCACAAGCAGAAGACCTACGCCGACCTACGCCTAGACCTAGACCTACTCAAAAAATTATACACTTCTTGATTTTGATGATAAGCCTGTTCCTGGACATATAATTGTCTCGTCAATTGATTGAAAGAACGTCGCAATTAAAGTGCATAAAGTGCATATGTACATACAAATATAAAGTACAGTAATCGCTCAGCAGTCTAATTCGGCCATTAGTAGTTGAGTTAGTTTATTTTATAGAAGAGTCTCCGCATTCTCCGCCTGTGTTCGATAGAAATTTTAAATATGTCTAATTTCACTAACCTCCGTAGTCGAAATATTCTCAAAAATGTGCCCGAAATGTTTGTTTTATATAGAGCCTGGTATATTATATAATATATAAACTAACGGATGCTGTTCTCGATGGAGGAGTAGAACGCGTTGACGATGGCGGGCCGGCCGTGCGTCACCCAGTCGGTCTTGTTGACGGGGTGACGAAGCTTCATAAACAGGTAGTCGGTCCCGAATAGCGTGAGGTTCAGCACCGACTCCATCAGCTTGTCGGCAGACATCTCCAGCTGCACCAATAAAATATGGACGTGAAGTTAGTAGATAAATGCGGGTCGAATTTAGATATAAGCGCGAGCACTGAAAGTATGTGGTACTGTTAAAAGGGACTAGAGTAAAGACGCAATTAAGCTGATAACAGTCGGAAACGATATCAATTTATTCAAAAGACAGTCTTTATTTTTTATTTATTTAATTAAAGAGACACACAGAAACATAGGAAAAAAAATAGGGTGCTATAAAATATAAAAATAAATTCTAATGTTTCCTATGGATTGTCTCCCTGAGAACAACAGTCGATTCGATTAAGATGTTTTTTACGAATGATGATGCAAGAAGCGAATTCCCGTTCGATTATAAAAACAAACTTACCCCGTCGTAGAACTCGGAGAGCTTTTGATCGTTGAGCATCTCGTCGGGGTAGGCGATATGGGCGGCCATCGCATCCGCCTTGGCGAGCGCAGCCTTCCGCGTCTGGTCGTCCATCCAGTCGACCTTCTCCAGCGTGCGGCGAAACTCCTGACGAATATCATCGACCATCTCCAGTGCGTTCTTTTTCGAGTCCTCGTTGAAATATCTCCGGATGTACATCGCTCCCACAGAGATCGACAAGCTACGGATATTGTATATTTTTATTAAAAGGGAAGCTACAAAGGTTGTTGTCAATGTGTGTATGCGTGTGAGTATCAGTAGCGAGTGCGGGCGCACCTCATGCTGGTGGTGTCGACGCACTCTTTCCAACGGCTTTCCCGCTCGGTCTTGCCGGAGAGCGCGGTGACGTACAGTAGCTGTCGTTGGCGCAGCTCTTCGGTGAGGTAGGACACGGAGGCGGCGGCCACGCGCCACATCACGTAGTTGGCCTGCACGCGTTTTGGCGTACTCTCCAGGAACGTCTAATGGATCAATACAAATTAACATCCGTTTTTTTTATACTCGAAAATATTAACAGTACTCTTTTCCTTATTACATGCATCAGGATATGTTTTGACGACATTGAAGACAATTATTTTATTAAATTTGAAAGTAGATTCGATTTTTCTCATTAAAATTTTTGCAGCTTTCAACTTTTTAAGAATGAAAATAATCGTTGTTTAAGATTTCATATAGAAGTGGCAAAAGGTCACTCTTATCGTGTTGAAACGAAAAATGTAATCTACAGGCAGAGGTCCATTTGGCTCGGTCCTGCCCATACTCTCATCTACTCCTTATATCGCCTTTCGTTAGTATGTCACTAATCTACTCCATCAAATCAATATCCAACACAGCCACTCATTTCTGCAACCTAAATTTGTCTTGTCACTATCTCTTCATTCATTCTTTCAACATGCCCGAACAACCGAAGCATACCTTTCGCAATCTTAGTTAAAACATCTACTGTTGCCACACTTAACACCGCTGTTTCTTTTTGAAGTTGTTAAAAGTTATTCTTAAGATGAAAAACAGTGCGAAACATATTCGCTCGGTTGCTAATCGTCACAATCCTTACTGCGCGATATGGATATACAATCAAATCCCTAAAAACGCTTGCACGCAAACATAATGCTTTTGAATTTCAAATTAGGACTTTTACAAATCATATTCGTACGTTTCTATGACAGGTAAGGGTTCGAATTTAATTTGCAAAAATCCGAAATTGAAATTAGAAATCCAAATTTTAATTACTAAGATTGACCCAAACAAGAAAACAATAAACATTAAATCGTTTAAAATATAAGCAGGTTTTGGCTAAAATAAATGAGTCACCTCTAGGCTGGTGATGTAAGAAGGTACGTTCACGATGACCATCTCGTCCATATCGATGACAATGTGAGGAGCCAGAAGACGGTTGATGTACTTGACCCAATCGACCCTGTAGACGGAAACTTACTTATAACAAATATAGTTTCATTAAGTTGTTTTAGATCGGGTCCAAAGTAATTTTGATATTCACAACTAGTTTTCTTTCATCTGATTATTAATTTACTTTAAGCCGCGGTGGAGCGACGAAACATTACAGCAGAAGTGCCACAATATTACAGATACCAGCTTGAAGCAGAGATATTTGTAGTTTTAAAAATCGCAAATCCCTTCCTGTTCCCTCCTTTGTTATCTTCTTCCTCCTCTTTTCTAAATAAAGGCTGGTGACTTGTCTAAGTTGCGGAGATGTAGGTAGCAGTAACCCATCTACTTTTAATTCCTTAACGAAACATATGCAATGTAAGATTCTTATACTTATTATTTATTATATTGTTTAAAAATAACTTACTTAGGGAAGCGCTTCTGCAGCTCCGATACGGTCATAGGATTGTAAAGAGCTGTTGCATTACGTCGCTTCTCCAATGGTAAAGAAATCTGTAATAAAGGCGATCATTTTCAAATGCAAATGAACTTGTTGATGAAAAGATACTTTTTCTCGAAATTATAT
>DWTW01001893.1:0-11845 GCA_018246275.1 Papilio slateri
AATTTAAAAAACGAAACAGTCACCGACCTCACAACAATGATAATAATCTGTATATCTGTTTTCTTTTTAAATAATTTTACATCGACAATGTTGAAGCAAAAAGGATCGAGGTATCATTGTTTACGTTGTCAAAATGCATACGCCTTATGTTATTCAAATTTATTGTCGGGCCACGAGAACAGCGTTGTCACGTGTACCGTTATGAACACTACTTCTTACGTAAGGCCACAACACACTTTTTTTACGTAACCACAACTATTTTAAATAAATAGTCCTCTGCCTCTCCCCGTCCATTTCTAATAAGGAAATGGTTGGAGAGGAGAAGAGGATTTGACGGGCAAGTGGATGGATAGGAAAAGGACCCCTTCTGTTCCCCTTTCTGTTTATCTCTTCCTCTATCGATTAAAGGTAGGCATGTGCAATTTATTAGCTTATTGCAGATGCCTATGGGTAGCAGTCACTTGACATCAGGTAACCTGCTCGCTCGGCACTTTATTGTATTAAAAAAGCTTATGTTTTAAGTGAATTAAGTTCAAATTTTCGTTCTTATGAAATAAATATAGGGCGTCAGTATGTGTACTATTTTCACTTTGGTTTTGCTATTGTAAAAATAGTCGATTCTTAAAGTGAATCGTATAAAAATATAAGGCCACATGGTCGAAATCATAGTATTTGATAAAGGAATAAGGAAGACCTCGATGACCGACAAAACAACAGGCTAGAGAAATTATATATTTATGATGATATTATGTATAAGTTGGTAATAAAATAAAAAAAAATAAGTTGGTAAATTCGTTTGCACTATTTTATTTTTTTATATCTTAAAATCAGACATCAGACACGATACTATAAAAAAATGAAAAAAGTAGTATTTCTTATCAGACGGCCATAAGATTCCAGTTGTGTGTATGAACACGTGTGCGTAATCGGTCAACAAAATGCTTTTGTACATGCCAATGCTGTCCCGTGGCCCGTTTAGGGCTGGTATTCACACCATATCAAGTCTATTATTCAAAAATTATCATTTTTAAAATTATAGTGAGATAAATTACTTATTAAAATAGTTTACTGTATCAGTCCGCAACTTATAAAGCATGCCTGTCGTGGCTGTCCAACGTTTGATTCCCTGTCAGCAAGTATGAATGTGTGATTTTTTTTTTAATTTATTGAATCTCATGCTCTTTTCTGTGTGCAATTATTATAATGTTTAGCTCATAACTTATAACCTAATTGGGGTAGTTAGAAATAGAAATCGCAATATCTTCTTACCACTATTGGGTATAAAGTTGAATCTTATTCATCTCATTTACCAGTGGACATAGGCCACCAGCATGGATCCTCACACATATCGGTGGTAGCCTTACAGCTCATTATTTAATCATAACCCTGACATATTCCGAATTAAATTTTTTTGTAATAGTTTGTCGTAGGCCAGTTACTAAGCTACCGGTAGCCCTGTGAATTGCCTAGTGCGTGTTATGGTAGTGGCACGTTCAATAACATCAGTGTGTCGGTTCGACGACCCCGATGCGCAGGCGCCGTCCGCAAAGACAAGCCCCGTGCTCAACTGCGCGAATCTCATATTAGATTTTTTTTAAAATAATCACCACTCATGTTGTATGGGTATGCAAATAAACAATAAATTAAGTAATCAATAACGTATTTACTGTATTTATGAAGTAATTTATTACGGTATAACATCAAATGCATAGACTAGGGATATGTAGAGAGTATTGTGATTTAAGTATGTTTTGTTATAAATTTTAAGTCTCAAAATAAGAGGCACAGGAACTACACACTTGCATCTTCACACATTTAAATTTTCTTCAGGCTATATGACACACTTCTATAGAAATAGTACATCGTTAAATTCATATAAACGTTGGCCGATAGTAGGGATTGGCCCACCCCTGTCACTTGTGACGTCACAACAAAAAGCGAATAATGATTACTATCTCACCCCCAATTGGATAAAAATACGTGAGATCTCACTTTTGAAGATGTTATCTATAGATACATTGCTCTATTCATTATTCAGTTATTAGGTCTCGTTAACAAGATCGTAAAGATAATTTTGGCGTAAGCATAACGAGGGTACACAATGAATGAACTTAAAAGTGGGCAATTCTTCACCGTTAGAAGGAATTCCATACCAACCTTACTAGGGCCGCAGCCTACAAGATAACGGAATCTCTACTTAGTCAAAGTCCATACCAATATATCTGGTTCTCTTCGTGTTTTTTTTTAAACTAGTTGATATGTGCTAGGGTTGCCAATAGCAACGACTTTAGTCGTCCGTAGGTCACTGTTCTGTAATAATTGTGAAACCTTGCGTGCATCCTGCTAACTCACGCATGAGCTCATTCAAAATGAATCATAAAGTAATTCAGTCTATGCTATATGGCAGAAGATGCGGCATTCTAAGTCTATTTTTTTTATATATATGAGAAGGTGGCAACGAGAACCCATAGACATCTACAACAAACAAATGAGTTGCAGATGTGTTGTGTACCTTTAATGGATAGATAAAAGGATATTTCCTCCTTCTATCCATCCCCTCCCCCATCAAATCCTCTTCCCCTTCCCATCCTTTCCTTATTAGAAAAGAATATGAAGGAAAAAAGTACAAGTATTTAGGCCTCCGGCACCTCACTCATCAGACGAAACGCAGAAAGACTTCTACTTCACACCTGTCTTCTGTGAGGTCGTGGTATTTCACCGGTCGAGCCATTTTTGCAACAGATATTATTTTTGCAGGCTCTACCAATGTTATCATGTTACTGGTCTATTTTTTATCTTATCTTAAACAAACATTGGTCCTCACCATGGTCTATAGAATTTGATGCGTAACACCAAAACCTCTTGGCTATTGTCACAAATAAATTTCAACTGTATCGAGAACAGGTGACGAATACGACAAGCTCGTCACTTATAAATGTGAAAAAAGGAAAGATAGCTTTCAAGAATACAAGCTTAAACGTACCACTGCCTCATTTGTCGGTAAATTTCATGTCCTAGCTTTACGTTAAACATATTATATCAGTCAACAAAAGAGAATTCTTCCGCAGAAATGTCTGTCTGGTGAGTGATACCCACGAATAACGGTGCGAAAACTTTCGGGGGTCCAGTTATCCACCTAATTGTTCGCTTGGGCGTTGATTGCGAATTGTAAATGTACCGAGTATTGGGCAACCAAATGAAATCGTATTTACGGTTAGTTTTGAGACATTATATATTTCTGCAGAAAAAATCAAATTCTCACTATCTTAATGGATTAGTAAGAGGTTTCTTGAATGAACGATAGACTTTGCCTTCGTGCTCTCTTAATAGAAATAAAAAAAACGGATGTTCGAATAGTTTAAATAACCCAACAGTTTTAAACTTTGTACGAGCGGAGAGCAATGGTCAAGGAAAAATCGTTTCACAACCCTCTTCCAAATATTAGTTTGATTACCATAATCAATATTCATATTTCACGGCGCGTTCACACACAATTAGCTTCATTATACAATTTGATATTTGTATGGAGTGAATTTTTAATTCATGTAACTCTATATCTTTGATTGTCATCTTGAAAGCAATGATGAAATATGAATTGTTGTCAACAACGGACTGTTTTTATTGTCTTTACTCACAGGCCATAGAATATAGAAGCGACAGACACAACCTTTGAGTTCTCTGATTTAAATTGTTCAGAATTTAGTCTATAATGTGATAAGTAATTTTTCAAGACACATCGATTAGACATCTGTCTGTATGTGAGATAGCGAATATATACGGGGAGGAAAGTCTTGGAATGAAGGCCACGTATGGGAAAAAGTGTAGGTCACCCTCCTTCCTGATTGCCGAATAACCTCGTTAAGGCAACGGAAAATGGTTTAATGCGGAAACTGAGGACTGCAGCAGCATGTTGAAAACATTGTAAAAGGGCATGTCCAGCTTTGATACGAGCTGATAATGATCAGTCGGTTATTTCTCGCTTAAGATGTTTTTTTTAAATACTATGTAGTAAAACCTTTTTTTTTTTGAGACTTCTTACTTATATATAATATGTTTTATTTTAATATACTATTTGCTTACGAAGCCGAGTCCGATTCGATTTTGTGCTTCAAAAGCATAATGCATGATGATGGTAATAAATCATGTTAAGTGTCAGAGGTGCATAGGTCAAAGGGGCTTGGCTTGGGTTTCTTGGTACATTATGGCGTGCCGTATTTTGTGTTTGTTTGTATTATTATTTCACAAATATACATGCCATGTCCACATATAGACAATATTCTTTAATTTTTCTCTAGAAATATTTAGGTGCAAACAAATTCATACCTTCGATCGACTAATTTAGATTTCTTGAAAGTATTTTTTTATAATATGATTTAATCATAAATATTCTGAACGTATATTGTAATTAAATGATTAAATAAGTTGAACAATAACTATATGCAGCCATCTGTTAACAACGAAACCAGATTGAATAAACACACAAATAAAACGTGTGAAACTGTAAATGACCATCGCATTTACTATTTATTCAGTTGTAGACTACACTCCACTCAATTATTATCAAGAAATTAACATTTCAATTTGGCATTAACATAAATATCTATTCATCAAACGCGATCCGTCAAATCGGGGTCGGAGTTTTCAAGATGGACGACGTCTCAGATGACATTTGTGACAGATGAATTGGCGGGAAGAATAGAGACACTGGATTGACTGGGCAGATTAACCCTGCGGAGTTATTTTTCACACGTGTTTCATTGCCGTTTGTCTCAGCAAAGGTTTTATTAGACCCTTATTTAAATTTACCGTAGATACTTGAATTTTGAAGAAATTTGACGCAGATGAAGAATTAGAGTTAAACAACTATACAAAAGACTTATAATGGACCTAGGTATAAGAAATTTTCAGTGTAGAAAGGCAATAGGTATATTATAAACATATATTGCAAGATGAATCAGGGACCCTATGACTCAGACACATCAAACGTAGTAAAAAATCTAAGGAAAAATGTATTTAACACAAAGATAAAGCAACCACTATTTTTTAATGGTATTTGCCGTGTTTGGTAATTTGTCAGTTCAGGTGAAAGGTGTTGTAAATACTTAAAACCACTTAAAAGACATTTCACATTTTTTCGCGTCCTACGCAAGTGTGGGTACCCAAGCGGGATCACGTACCGGTGGGTAGTTGTACAAATAGTCTTACGATAAACATTTTGAAACTCGACTCGGCTTGTCTCCGTCGAGTGCTTGTTTGCATGTTTTACTATAAATTATATAAGTCAGCTGCTTGACAGGTAAACTGGCCTACGGGTATTGTATTTGTCGGCCTAGTGTTTGCGCCGGGGATTTGTTTAAGATTAAACCCCAGGAGACATCACACTTAGAGTGAAAGAACATATCACTACGAACACATGATATAAAGCTCTATATATAAAAGGTCAGTTATATCTTTTAAAACATTCTGAATACGTTATTTATACAGAGTTCGAAAACAAATATTTTATAATATTAAAGTGTAACAGTAACGAGTTGCCCCTACGAATGTATCTTCTGTCAACGTTCGGATGTGAAATGATGGAAATTTATTGTATAACAATAGTAAAATGCATTAAAATGTAACGAAACGCCTAATCCGACCGCGTCTCGAGTGGACTCGATTGTGTGACGGACCATTCAGTTGTACATTTCAATTGGAATAATGTTGATTTATAAATATTATGGACGCTGCATACTTAAGGACTTGTAATTCATCACGCATCTTCACGCCTTTCCTAAAGGTGACAACAGATGGTATTTACATAATTATGGGATAGGTTCATCCCTTTGTATAACTCATCTCTAGGAGTTTTTCTTTATTATTTTGCTACTTTTATGGGAGTGCAATCGACCAGATGGTCGTCCCTGAGTGCACCGACGTATTTAATTGGTACCGGAAGGTGTTAATTGCACGAGATAGTTGAGAAAATAATTTAAATTACCACGCTTTTTTCTACTCAGTTATAAAAACTATGTTGTATACGAGTGTGAAACAATTTAATTTACTTTCAAGTGCTGGGACGTTAAGAAACAATTATTTTTTTTACATATACGGACAAGTAGCAAAGGATTGAAGTTATTTACCAGGCAAACAATGTGGGCGTCTTCAAATGAATATTAAATTTGGATATATTGAACCGCTTGTGCATATATTGGTCAGGAGTGCTAGCTGTTGGCTTATTCTGTAGAGTAAGAAAATCGAGTGAAATCCCTGTTAAGTGTATTTGGTGATATTGATTGGTCTGTCCTGTCCTAAAATCGTTACTTCGCTGCATTTCGAATAATAATACTCAAAATATAATTCGTTTCGATAATGTTATTTATAATTAAATTATAAAATACAATATAAAACAGCATAAATTCAAAGTAACATTTTCTTCGATATATTAACAGTCGATTTGCTATTGAAATGCATTTAGGCGTGTTAAAATGTGATAACAGTTGGATTGTGTTTACAAAACACTACGTTAGTTACAAATAGTTCAATCACCCTCGGTATCTGTGAAAGTGAAAGACCTAGATACATAACAAAACGAATTGTGCGAAATGTAAAGTCTTAATTAAATGGTGCTTAAAAATTACGTAGCATCTTGAGTATTTTATACAAGGTAAATAGACGACAACGGCGATTTTGTGATTTTAAGTCAAAAAGAAAGTCCTTATCAAACAATTTTCAAAATATATTTGGATAATTTTTGACACTCCATGTGATAAATAAAACTAAGTTTAAAACTACTTGTGTTCTTGATAAGTAATGATTTACAATGAAGTGTATGCTATGGCCCTTAAGGGCAGTTTGAGAGGTCCTTATGACGTCACAGGGTGTAACAAGGCGGAGTTCCCACGACTGCCACTTCCGTACTGTCGACTTTTTCTGTGTTGTGTGTTTAATAGTTTTTTGAGTACTCGTTGATTTTTTCTTTAAACAGACATCATTTACATGAATGATTAATTTTATATAAAAAACGATTTCATGAGGATATCCACAGTACCTACCTAAAAGTTAAATAGATATGAAAATGATATATAATATGAATACAAGAGTCGGATGCTCGATTAAATCAAATTAATTTTTAAGTTATTTTTGTTAGTTCTTTTAAAGTATACTTTATATCACAACTATTCCTATTTCCTGGCTGCTTTGTTGTGTTGTGTTTGTTTATTAAATTAGGCATAATATAAAATAACTGGTCGAGTTTATGCTTTTTTTAACTTTTGCTTTGCGGTAAAACGAATAACAGGTTGATTTAGTATTTTTTTCTTTAAAACAAAACACGACCGACCGTTATTTACAAAGTAAAGTACCACAACTGCTTATCTTGTGCAGTATGCGGAACATTACGGTTTGCACAATTTAAGACTACGAAGTAACGATTTGGATGTCATATTTTCGTTTATATTTAAGAAAATTTAACTTAATACATTTTTTATAACTTTCTTTGTTCAACTGGCAACTCTGGCAACATCATATGATTAAAAAGAAATGAAGTTTACAATTTATTAAGTGTCCATAACCCATCTTATCCAAACAATTAAAGATTTCAAAATATTAGATTAAATTTTAAATAACTTAATCCCTAATAAACCAGTTATAACCGGATTGATAAATTTGTAGGTAAATTAATAAATTTTAAGCCATACACATTTTTTGTTCAGTAACAAAGTTTGCCAGTGCAAGAATTATTTGTAATAATAGTGGCTTAAGTTACATCGCTATCGTTTTTTTTTAAATACTGGCAGCATATATTTTGACAGAATGGTGTTGCCCGCTTTGTCCTTGCGGTACAAAAAAATAAAAATCCGACGTTTTGTCGGATTGAAATTGACGCGTTGCACTTAAAACAATATACGCTACCGAGTTTAAATTGAACATAATGAAATATGATTGATGGATGTCGGAATGGTTTGTGTGAGGCTTGTCACTGAAGTGTAGGGGTTACCTCGACCACCCCAGTGTAACGGATATCCTAGAATGGTGTTACCAGGTGATATGTAATGATTAACTGATAAAAAAATTCTCATGGTTTATCTCCCTTAGCAGTTATTTTTATTAGTTTCTATACTAATATGTACTTAAAATCGTTAAATTAATTAAACTTAAAAAAATGTACGAATTTCGACAACTGGGTGACCACTTGTGATAATAGCTGGATTTATTTATTATAGTATTTTCGCAAAGAACTTTTGCACTCATCTGTACACGGCATAAGTCATGGAATACACAGGTTTCCGTGACTGAACTAATTAAATATCCTCGGCACAGGACCGCATAGAGCAATTTCACACGAGGTTCAAACACCGGTGATTATTTATTGATCCGGTGCAAATATATGCGAGTCAAAAAAACCCTCCCCTCATTGTTTCAACTGAATCGAGAGGTGTGCACGTAGGGGAAGTTTATTTGAATATAGCTTTGTTAATATTATCGATAAAACTATGAAATTCTATACTAAAGTAATTAATATTAATTTCGACACAATTTAAGGTTTCATTTACGTATTGCAATGGTCTATCTACTTTAGCCGTATTGCCATAGTGGTCACTTCTACCAAATAAAAACGACAACGACGTCAATTATCAAGGTCTATGTCCACTTTTTAATTTATTTGGGCTTACAACTAGTCATGAAAGTCGTAATTCTGGTCGCTTTCATCATGGAATATTACACTCGAAAAAGTATTCAGTACGCAACATTGATAAGTATTGACCAGGATAGTTCTATAATTTATCGATTTACGAAACAAAAACCGAATCGATATTTATTTGTCGATATTCGATAGTCGTCCCTAGCGTAATGGATCATATTCATAAACAGATGCGTAGGCAATTAATAGGCTACATCTGTCAATGACATTGGCTGTACGGTTTGGTCACCGGTCGATGGAGGCAATTGAGATAATCCCTATCGGCTACTGTCCTAGGAACTGTTTTTTAATCGATTATTAATGTACTTTATTGCTGAGTAATAAAGCTGATATTCTATGAGTCGAGCGTATTGCATCTAAAGAAAAAAAGTATCGATTTATACTCGAATATATTTTGTTTATATTCTTGCGGAGAAATCGGGATGAAACAATATTTTGGTATCTATCGCATAAGGTTTTTTTTTTATACAGATCCGTGTTTTAAAAAACCCTTCTGCGGTCTACAAATATGGTGACTGTGGGTTTAAGTGTTTAGATATGAAATATACCAAATGGAAATAATTAGAAACTTAAATTGAAGTTAAACTATAAGTGTTATTTAAAAGATAACGATGTAATTTAACGGTCGATCAGTCGAAGGGCAATTATGTAATAAAAGGATCATTGTTTAACTGTAACGAACTAAGTGATAGTACCACTCCCATACCGGGTCCCACGTGTTTATCTCGTAGAGTCCGTCATGGGAAAGCCATTTAACAAGGGCGATATATATCGATAGTATCAATTATTTTCCCCGAGGCGATCGCGTTGGGGCGCCACCGCTCGTTATAGGTAAATTATAGATTGACAAAACGTTGTTTAATATAATTGTTCTGTGAGAATTCAACTTATGGAAGCAGGGATGCTTTAATTGTTTTGTTTATTGTAATATAACAAGTCATGTATAGAGCATACTTACCAGAGCACTTCAACAGAGATTACAATTTTTTAAAGTGTAGTTATTTTACTATCGTCAAAAGGAGAACATAAGAAAAACGTTTGAGAGATGTATGTATACAACTCTATGTGTATAAATCATGATATTAAATCATTAGCAATATCTTCTCACCGATCCCGTATTGTTTCGATCGAAAGCAAAAGTCGAAAATTCCACTTTCGCCCGAGAACTTAAGGGGAATGGAATTCGAGATTTTACGCTCGGCGTCACTTGGCTTTCCCATAGAAAAACCTTCAGGGTCCTTCGCCCGTGACAGAACTCGATTTATCAGCTGTTTTTATAAACTTGGCGATTTTATTTCACCTCGAACTTTCTTATGAGGGGAAGCAAAATGTAAGAAAGACACTCTCGCGATAGCATAGCCTTACATAGTGGGTGGGTCATAGATTACGTAAATTTAAATACCATTTTGTTATTTTTTTGTTAATGCTTGTTTACAATATACGAGGAAAGTGATTTGTATGCTCTTACAAGGCTAGAGCGTGTAGTAAACATAAAATGACAATAGATTTGGATAGTAACATCAAAAAAACCCTTTACGTAAATTGCAAGCCGTTAATCTTTGTGAGTCTTAAAAGTTTGACAATCGTCTAACTTGGCTGTGGTGTTTAAACACATTAAAAACATGAGAACTTTATCTGTGTAGATGCAATGATCCCTAAATAGGTATGAGGAAGTGACAGCATAGACGTTTCCTACGCATACAAATCGATTACTCGGAACAGTCTCAGGTTCATCGCTGGCCGCTCGAGGGATAGCTATAGAAAAGCATGTGAAACCATACTTTTTATCCGCGCACGTTGGCAGCCGTTGGGCGCATTGAACCATATCTTACATTGCTTGCTTCCTTAGGGTTGATTCACACGTGAGCGGGCGGTTTCCGTGAGAACTGTAACGTACTTTGACGCATTAGTCCCGTGCCGGTGGTCACCAATTGCACATCGTAACAAGTGCAGATACTTAAGCAATTAACAAGTGTCGGGCAATTTAAGGTGACACCAAACAGGACAAGGAGCTTATTCGTGCTCATTTACCTACTTATATCTCGATTTACGGACTTTATAGGAATATTTGACGAATATTTAGATGTTAACTAACGTTTCCAATTTTATTTTATTTAATATTGATGAAACGCAACATGTATTGTTTACTGATTTGGCGTCGAAGTAATTCAAGTGAACCATCAATAGGCAAGGCTACAAATAATCTCTAATACTCTCTCTCTATACCAAACTCAAGGAAACTAGAACAATTTGATTTATCTGCTAAAATGATATAATAGATTGAATTTTATATTAATAATACCAAGAGCTATGTGTCCCTCGCAAATGCAACACGGTTGCATCGACCATAGGGTACGAGTGCTATAAATATTCTATGGTAGAGGTGGGCGCGGGGGTAGCAGATGCAGGGAGCGACCGTTACCGTCCCCCGGTCTGTCCAAATTTGAAAATCCACAACACGTGCGTTGACAACATATCGACTTTTATCACCCGCATATTTTCATTTTTACTCCAAATAGTAAGTAATAAGTTTGTAGTCACTACTTTTGTAATAAATAAAAATTATTATTAACGCTTTTAGAACAATATGGCAGTTCCGCTACACTGATCTTTGAATTTCAATGACGAAAAAAAAAACAGAGAGAGGGAGAAATGACAGTTAAAAAATCGATATGACCGTTATAGTGTCATGCGAGGGTGCCGACACAAAGGGTAGCACGAGCCAGTGTCGCCCGCGCCGCTCGTTACGAATCACAATGCGGATTTATTAAGGACGAATGCACTCTGTTCGGATACAACAATCAATAATACTTTTGCGTTCATGCTGTATGCATTACTAGTATTTTTTTTTATTAGCGAGTTGAGTTTTGATTACATTAGTGGAGTATAAGATTTATTTTTTAATGGTAATGATTTGAAAAAATTTAACGGTCACATGAAATATCGAACATTGTAATCTGATCATTACATAAAACTAGAGGACACAATTTCAAATGCAACAATTGTATATTTGAATACAATATTAGAAACCCCGCAGATGTCCACTAACATTCCCATACGCAAATGAAATCGTAAAGTTCGACGAACCCGTAAAAGGTATAATTATGTTCCGTAACACAGTCAAAGGGACGTAAGAAATTGGGCGACCCGATTATTTCTTAG
>DWTW01001894.1:0-11840 GCA_018246275.1 Papilio slateri
CCGATACCTACACCTCTCACTTCCCTCCTTTCTTTCTTTTTGTATATTTGTTATGTTGTACAGTTCGTACATTAGGTACAGTAGGTACAGTGGTACAGTAGGTACAGTAGGTACAGTAGGTACAGTAGGTACAGTAGGTACAGTAGGTACAGTAGATGTAAGCGCACGACGCCCACGCTGCCAAAGTCAGGGATGGGAATGCATCGGGGTGAACGACCGCCGAAACGCATCGCGCGGCAAGGTCACGCACACAGCCACGCCCCCACGCCCACAGACACGGCGACCGTGAAATTAGAAATAGTAGTGATGCCCATCGCTGCTTTGTCCGCAGTTATCGGTTTATTCCGGTTTTTTATTTATTTTTTTTGAATTACGACTTGATAGTTGATATCGCGAGTTGTTTTTATAGTTTATCTGATAGTTGAATCTATTTATTTATCGGTTAAAATTATAAAAAAAAGTACTACGTTTATATTAACGAACAAAAAAAAATATTACCATTACTGAATTTTTAAATGCATAATTTTTAATAATTTAGAAAGCAGATTTAACCAACAATGGTTAAGTAAACAAAATCAATTGAAGAATAAGTATATGTAGTAGTAAATTCAAGTATTTTATGCCGCCAATATAAAAGAAATAAAAATACATTAATTGACAAGAGGTCATTACACAAATGCAAGTTGTATGTTAATTGACTGAATATTAAAATGTTCGATTAAAATAATATATATTTTTTTATAATCTGTACAATGACATTATTGAGTAGAAACATAAGTGTCCAGCATGAACACCTCAAATCGTGTTACCCACTTATTTCAGGATGTCACCATTCACAAACAATGTATTTTAATTCATATTGTACTCTGTCTAAGTCATAAGGTTATTACCAATTTAAATTGATGTACTACTTTTGAATAAAGCATTTCGGTGGAGCGTTGAACCTTTAAAATATACGAGAGGAGTGCTATGTAAAATAAAGAATTTCGTTAACTTCAAATAGCGCTCAGCCAGTTGAATCCGAGCCTCTTGAATTAGCAGCCGGCGACGGTCGCATGCTAAGGAATGCAGTAGCAAGAATTCATAAAGATGGCCGACTAAAAATAATGATCGTTTCCTGACCAAATGCACTATGTTACACATGCTAATTTACGTACAGCCGACTTCATGATGCTTATAAAAGATAAATGGTATACGATGTGGCGTATGATCCTTTAAATTTAAAGTTCGGCGTCGTGCATTCGACTCTTTGTTACGCGATTTTAGATTATATGTGATCGCTTTACGAGCGACCGTTCAATTTTATTAATGCGCATGTAGGTGTAACTACCATTTTTACGACAATGAATATAATGAATTATAAGAAGCGGACATTTTAATTTCATTTTCGTCGTTTATTGCGTCATTGTCTGTTTATAAAATGTACTGGAAAAACTCCTTTACAAAATATATTCGCTGAATGCAAAAAAATATATAGTGATAAGATTTCAGCGTAAAAAATATTTTAAAACATAATAATTTAAACTTGCATTATTTTGTAGAATACAAACTAAAGTACGAAATAATTTTTTGCTACGCAGTTTCAAATTATTGTAATTAATAAGAAACAATCAATGTAAATACTGCGCTTAAAAGTACACAGTTGAAAGAGCTACTGCTACATAATTATTTAATATAAAGTGTTAATTGTAAATGTTTGGGAGCTAAAGTAACTTCGAAGTTGAAAAAGTAAAACATAATTTTGTCATATGCTTAAAACAAGGGTCGAAAATGTGGATGTTAAATATTGTCGATAAAATAAAGTTTCCTCACTATTTGAGACGCTGCACTAAAGCCCGAGTGACTAATTTCGGTTTCACTACCGGCTTGTTTGCTTTGAGCTACTCTTGGTTTATTTTCGTAATGTTAGGCTTCAACGCCTGCGACTTTAAGACGGTAATACACTACGTGGACGGTAACACACGTCATGTGTACATGATTTTAATTCACATTTTCTAACGCAGCCCTGGCATTGTGAGATGAGTGATAATGAAGTAAGGCATTATTATTAATTCATTTTAGGAGCTCATTTACTATCTCAAACGATCGAATCTTGAATCTTTAAGCCTTTTAGTCTATCATATGTTTCTAAATACATGGCATATTCTTGTTTGTGTGTGTTCTTTACATTTATAAATATAGTAAAGTATATCTACATATATAAACTTAACTATTTTCTTAGTAATAATATACTATGATAATATTATGTTGAGCAGTTTTAGTGACGTAGATGCTTTAAAAATGTAATTACCTATTTCCGGTGAAAAATTGTTTTCAATACTACCACCTCAATGTGTGCGCACCCTAAAGTTTGACGTAGAGTTCTTGTTTTAGAGCTGGCAAGTTATTCTGCGTCAGTTTTTCTAGAACACCTAACACTATCCGAGTTGCCTAGGTCATGGCGATATTCTAGACGGCAACACTAATCTGAACTGTATTGACGTAGGCTCAATGCTAACTAGTTTTTTTTTTATCACATCGCTTGTTATTTTTATGGCTCGCTGAACGTTAGTGGTATTTCCGTAGCAAATATATTGCGTATAATTTATAAATGTTATTTGACGACTGCGTGCGTGCGTGTGCGTGTGTGTGTGCGTGTGTGTGTGTGTGCGCGTGTGTGTGTATTAAAATACAGAGCAGTTACAAATAATTATTTATATTTTAAGAAATTAATTATATAAATACTATATGCTATGTAATATAAAATAAGCTTTCGCGTATTTTCTACTAGTCGGAGTAAGTGCCATCGATATTAATTATATACCTATGTAACTTTACTGCAGACTTTACTTAAAGTCTTATGTTAACAGAATGTACTGATTGTTTCAAACATGTTTTTTTGGACCACGCGGACTTTACATGTGGTGTAATATCGTAATAATCGTTACGCACGCAGACAGCACGGATGACTCGTCGGAATCTTTTGTATGTAAACATGCAGCAAATTGCACTTCCTACATATTTAAGATCAGCGTGATTATTTAAAGCCAAGTTAAAATTCTTGCGGAAATATAGAATTGCTCACAACGATGTAATTGGGCTGACAGCTAGTTGGCTGGGTTTTTGAAAGTCCCCAAATCATAATCGGACGGGACAACCGACGTCAGTAACTTGTTCTAGTGCTTAAGGCTGCCTGCCTGTCCACACAGAGCTAGGAAGTGGAGTGGACCGGGGGAGTAATGCGAAACGACTCATTCTAAGCGAGCGGAGTTTAGTTTCCGTTTCTCCGTTCCTTTTCGCCGCTCCGTGTTTTTCACTTCGCTTCCCCGAAATGTATAATAAAAAATAAATATTTTCACAGGTCCACTTCAATGGACATGCAGTCTTACTTCGTGTGTATACTTAATAGAGAAGTCAAAGAGAAAAAGAAGGAAGTAAAACACAAACAACAAAAAAACAGCGTGACAAGAGGTGACCTATCACCTTCATCATGCTGAAGGGCATTTATGACCTACACATACACTTATGTAAGTCTTCAGTTCCCGGAGACTGTATTGTACCGACTCTGAAAATTTGCTATCGTAATTAAAAGTAATACGTGCTGATTATCTTATCTGTAACCGTACTGAATACCCTTCACAATAAAACAGATTTGTTTTGTAAGTTAAGAAATAATTCCACATAACATTAAAAATGGTAGAACAATAAAAAATTTACATAACTCGACCAATGAAAAAATCACAAAAGCTTATATTTATTCGTCGTAACAATCGGGTAAAGTGATTTAGCTTTCACGTTCAGTTACGTTGCGCTAATTAAGTATTTGTTTTGTAATTGGAAAAATTGACCAGTGATTTTGTGCGGGCACACTAATAATCAGTATTTCTCACAAAATATGTCAATATTATTTAAGATTTTTTAATATACATAAATTATTTGATACTATATTACATTACATAATTATTAAATACCTTATCCTTATTTTATATATATTTTATTTTATTTATGTATATAACACCGGCCAGCGTGATCAAGATTTAGTAATCTTGTTCACGCTGGGTGGTTATGAAATTATTACATTTATTTTTATATAACTTATTACTTCGCATTTATAGCACAGTATGCTAATGATTCTCGAGATTACATCAAATGTATGACAGATAGCCTATAATATTCAATAATATAAAAATATACATTAATATATAATCATACAATCGGTCCTGCCAAACTTTTCTCCCTTCTTTTACATCCATGCTCGTCGGTTACCCTGGGTAATGGTAATAGGTAATCGACGGTATCGGCGAGCCTTTCTTTTGTATTTCTATGACAGTAAGTCCGTTGCAATTGACATTTTAAAAGGAGCAAAGATTATATCGGCAACTACGTTGTGTTGTGTAACATAATTAATGGTAATCTGCTCGGACTTCTTTGCCATGATAAATACACTTTAAGCTTTATAAATTTATCAATGGAATTATGTTTGGACTCTATCACTATATAGCATTGTGTTATGAATTTGTTGGCTATTAATAAAACTATAATTTAGTGAGCCATCAATTATGTTTCGAAACTGTAATCATCAGTCATTGCGTAGTGTTATTTGAACCGCCGAATTACTTTCTAGGCGTAATAAAATAAGGCCAAGCAGAAGTGAAGGGCTTAGCATTAATAGTAAACTAACAGAAAAATTCTCTTTAACATGATAAAGAATTGACAAACATTTAAGATTAGTATATTAATTTAGTGCTGGATTAAAGAGGATGAGTTTGCGAAAAAAAATAATTTCTTTTTCTGAGCAGTACGTAAAATAATACGATATTTCTTAATAACTAGGTACAGGTATTTAAATAAATAGTATCAAGTGTATTGCTGTACATTAAGCAATTATACAAACAACCAGACAGGCTCTCTAAGAGCAAAATATTGTAAATAAAACTTATTGACACCTTTACGTCGTATTTCTGTACTCTCTATTTTTTACATTGCGTAAGTCCAAATTAAACCCTTTCAATGTCATATTGAGGATTCATTGCAATAAATATTGTACAATGGCCGTAGAAACTATTCCCAAATTTGATAATGGCAGAAATACACAGCGGCTTTTGCTGTTGCATGATCGGTCCAGTTTAACCGGGGAAGTTCATAAAATACCGGTTTGAAATAGAAAGACAATTCGAAATTAGCGACCATCAGCGACCTTATTACCTTCCCATTTCCTATATTCCCTGTTTTATCCACCCTCCCATCTAATAAAAATATCCCCTGTTTTATCCTTCATATAGGTCAACAACGTATCTGCAAGTTTTCGGAAAATTCAAATAGTGACCACGGGTCACTCAACATCGGGAAACGGTTTACACGTTAATTTTTATGGAATAATTTGGAAAAAGGCAGTGATCTTTCTCGTTCCAAATTATTGTATAAAAAGAGAGATCGTTATAAACTAAAATGATTTGTAAAGTGTTAATTAGAGCTTAAAATAAACAATGCACGCGGTGAAAAAAAATCTTAAATTGTCTTAAATTATACAATTCCAAGTTAATTAATTCAATTAAACTTTTGTTTTATTATGTAAAAGCAAATACCTTCATTCAAAAAATACTAAAAAAGAATGTTTCCATACGCTGCTAGTTTAAAACAATTCTTTAAAGTTACGAAAATAAATTGTGTTATGTTTTTTTAATCTACTATTCTTTTCAAAAATGTCGTAGGAATAAATAGAATTTATCAATAACAATGAAATA
This sequence comes from Papilio slateri, assembly GCA_018246275.1. Classification (NCBI taxonomy): domain Eukaryota; kingdom Metazoa; phylum Arthropoda; class Insecta; order Lepidoptera; family Papilionidae; genus Papilio; species Papilio slateri. Next base: position 5,724 of record DWTW01001894.1, read on the forward strand.
ATATCGAAAATAATTATATTTTGTATAATTTTGACGTACAGTAAATTTTATATCAATTAACCTCGTAAATCTTATTCGTATGATCTAAAACTAATATATTGATAATTGTAGTATGCTCCTGATATAATCGAGGATACCACAAATTAAAAAAAATATAATTTTCGTATCCGAAGTTCTTGCATGAAAGAGAAAATGCTACCGTTCAAGTATCCACCGTCTCGTATGACCACTGTCATAACTCCAGTTTATACGTAACCCACAACGACTTTCGTAACTAAAAACGAGTCATAAACGCTTAATGGAAGAGATACAGCAGCTTTAAAGAATGTTTTCGTAAACAACGGGAAATAACAACCTGTGAACTAACAACGGGGTGAGACACTTTATCCAAGTTACTTCGTTGTCATTTCGCTTGTATTTTTTAGCTTATACGTCACCTTTCCGATGTTATCTTTCGGAAAAAGAATTAAGATTTCCTCTCGGTTAAGAATACAAACATCTTGGGGACCAAGCTCATGGTTCGACAGTAAATATTTAAATTGGCAAATGGTGATATTATCATGGCCCAACGAAACGAAATTGTTTATCACTATTGATTGCAGTATTAACCTAAAATAGTCAGGTGTCACTGAATAATCGCGTATTTTAAACGAACTATGCATTTTTGCTTGCGAGTTTATCTATCGGGGTCCAGAGGCGAATTCTTCGAATATAGTATTATAGTATTTACAATATAATTAGGGAGTCAGAATGTCGTTATACGCCGTCCGATCGATTTTCGAAATATATGATATTTTACGATGACATTTTTTTTATATCTTTTTGTAAAAAAAATCGGAATAACGTAAATTTACTGAGAATAACTACACAAGAATTGAATCCCTATCCGTAACTCAGACACCTAGTCACTGATCTATTGGCGCTCGTAGTAGCAGTGCGGTATTGAAAGTGTATATTGTTTGTGATTTTTTCCAATTACTTATTCAGTGTTAACAATAAACGGGTGATAGTTGTCGGTCATATTAGTATTGCATCCGTAGACCTTTGTCAAATGTATAATGCAACCGCGTCGCGGAAAGACGTTAAGCGCCACATATTAATGTTTCCTTTTTAATTCAAATGAAACAACTAAAGTCGACGTCTACTATAGTAATGTCACGTCTACTAATCATAGTTTGTATTGTAATATATGTTATAGATAGAAGTTACATAAAACATATGGATATACATACATTAGCGGGTCCAGAATGCTAAGGGACTAAAGCCACTCCCCCTGAATCATCAAAATTCTACCACGACAAACTTTAACATGAACTTGATAATTATTTTTTTTTATCCATCATTGCACTAACTTGTTTGCACTAACTAATTTGTACAAAAGAAAATGGGGTACTTTTTGTTTTATCTCTCTAAACCCTACCCTCAGGAGGGTCAAACCCCCTCTTCATAAAATAGGCTTCAAGGCTCAAGCCCCTCGTTCCCAATCACCATTCTGGATCCGCCACTGATGTAATAGTATGCTTCGGTATCTACGTATGTAGGTTGACAAGTAAGTTAAAGGTTTAGTTATTTACATTAAAAAGAACTCAAACTTAGATGATTGACAAACAAAGACATCGGTTGACCTATAACTTCTTTTAGATCAGTTGTGCAGCGCATGCTGATACACATAACTCTCAGTTACTAGAAATGTTAAAACTTAATCGTCATATATCGTTACATTAAATTACCCTAATGTCTTCTCATATATAAGCTATATTCATGTAAAGTTTCATCAAATTCCATTCAATAGTTGTTGCGTGAAAGCAACAAATATCCATCTACATATCCATCCATCCATAATCACATTCACATTTGTTGGATTTAATAAAACTGCGTAACCGTTCCCAAACATCAGTAGCGTAGTAGTGGTGAGCCGTTGCACATCAAGTTGTCATTTCTCCTCCAGCTCGGTGTCGTAACAAAAACACTACGCAGAATATTAATGGAATTAGAGAAAAAAACAATTTCACATTCTCCACGTGAACTCAATGGCGCGATTGAGGAATCCGTCGAGCAATAAAATTACATCGGCCAAGCATCGCCGTATTGGACTTTGTCAACATTTGGCAAACAATGTAGGTTAATTGATATGCTTAACACGAATACGCCACTATCGTTTATAGAATACGAGCTGACACCGCAAAAATCGTTTCGCCTTAGAATTAATTTATGTTGTGTTACCATATTAACTGTATTAATTGTTGGATGGGTGTTACTCCCTTCAGTGAAGCACCTAAATTATACGACATTTTTCATGTTGTAGTACAAGTCAGCATGTGTTATTTATTAATTATACTCTTTGTAGTATTTGTCATTTCATCAAAGATAACGTCGCATACGAAAAATGCATTAGAAAACGCATTTTCTTTACTTTTTTTATATCTTTGAAGCCGTTCTTGGCTAGTGTAACTAATACGACTTTCTTTAATATATAGACTGTTCAAAAATTGAAAAGCAACATATGAAAGTAACCTTTATATATCAATCAATTTTTAGCTGTTTAGACCATACATTAAAAGAAGAATTAATAAATTCAAAATGAGAGAAATATTTTATTCGTATTATTATACTCTGTAAATGTTATTCAGTAATGAAGTTTTTTTTATACAAGAAATATTTCAAGTACACAGAAATTGGGACCTTGTAATATTTGAAAAGTATCTATATATATATATAACATTTATCACAAGATGTTTCAATTAGTTTTTGTACAAATTAAATCAAAAGTGCTTAAACTTTTACGATTTTATTTATATGTGATCGAATCACAAAATCATAACAAATTTTAAAACGGGATTCCAACCATAAGAACTCCACTTTCCTCGATCCCGCGCCATCTTCAAGACTAACGGGAGACCTAAAGCTTAAGCAGGCCGTCTCAAGTACGCATGCTTCACGTTCCGTTCGTCATCCATTCTTTCCGGGTAGCCGTGCCAGCAGAATCTATGCGCTTGTATCCCTCTAATGATATTCGGCTCGTCCACCACTTCCTCAATTTCTACATTTTTTCTGATTTGCCATGTTCCTGCACTAGCCCTAGGATTTTTCTGAATATTTTACGTTCTGTCACTAAAAGTTTCCCTTCTTCCTTTGTCAAGTCAATGTCTTCGAAGACTGTGTCTTTGAAGGATTCACAGCAGTAGTAGTATACATAGTATTTTATTTGTAAAGTATTTTAAATTACGTAATATATTATGGCTTCGAAAGAGAAAAATTGTTTATAATCTGTTCTTTCATTGCAAAAAATAGTTTAGGATACCTTCGCATAACGTTCCTAAATGCATTTTTGTCCAAGAAAAGAAGCTGAAAAAAAAGAAAAAAAAATACTTTTCAATCTGCAACAATCGCACGAAATTTTGACGAAGTGAAAGCTGAAGAAAAATTAAATAGGGAAATAATTATACAAAATATAGGTTAACGAAATAGTAGCTTTTCTGTGTCTTAAAACCACGTTTACGCAAAATGATGGAGTGACGAATATAATTGTCTTTCACTATCGTCAATCTTATCGCCATACTTTTGCTCACTCTACGAAAAGTGGACCCAACAGACGTTGTGCTGCATAAACGTTGCCCAGCTTGCGGGTTCAGCGCACGTTTTTTTCGTTATCGTCATAAAATTTAAAAAAAAAACTTTTGGATCTCGATGACAATGCCACCGGGTCCAATTGTATTTTCAAACTATCCCATCACTCATTGAACAAATTTCATCCAAATCGGTTCAGATGACAAACACACGTATAGAAGAATTTTATAGATAAACTCATTACCTTGCACGAAATCATTGCCACAACGGACGGTGAGGCATAAGTTTCATCAGTTACTAAAGACATTTCGCCGTAGTAATCTCCATCGATGAGATACTGAATGTCGTCATTAACCACAGAACAAACGGCCAATACTCCAACGTCGACAATTATAAGACCATCGCTTGAAAGAGATGCCTTCAAACACAAATAAGTACATATATACTTGAGTCTTCTGTTAGAGGTAGTTAATAAATGCAATTTTGGTGGTAGAGATCATAACGTAAAGAAAATTTAAATGTATTTATTTCGACTGAATAATTTTTAGAGTTATGAAATGTTAACAAAATAAACTTGTCTGTTCAGATCGTCAATGAATCAATATATTGAAGTTTTCATAATTAAAATAAACTAGTAATAGTGACATATATACCATTGTGTGAACACACCTATGAACTATTTTTCTTTTTATTACAGATTAAGTAAAATTACTTCAAATATACAGATTACTATACAGTTAAGGAGGACGTCCGCCATTAAGTAATAAGATTGACAGACAAAAATGTAAATCGAGTTTTTTGTTTCCTTTAATTTAATACAGAATAATACTTAGAGTATACTGAACGTGAGTACTCCTACCTGGTAGCTCTTTAGGATTTCTGTGTCATTAATGGATGTTTGTTTTCTATGATTATTTTAAATTTACTTTATAGAGCTCATCAATCACCGACAAAAAAGATTTACATAAAGAAAGACTTACCGCGGCCACAACATCATTTTCTAAATACATCTCTTCGATTAATAAAAATATTATTTCCTCAATTAAATTCTGCGGAAATTCAGAAAAATACGGTATTCTTGATATGTATTTTCCATAGGAACTTATTATAATTTCTTTTTTTAAAGATGCCGGAATCGCTTGAAAGCAACCGTTTTGCTTCTCGGTTATTGTCAGTTTAGTCATATTGAAGTTATGATACTTAAGAACTTTTTGAGAGAAATCGTCAGACAGCTGGCGCCAACGCAATAAATTAATTATTCTGTATCTATTCGTGATCAATTGCTCTTGGGGATATTTGATGCGACTAAGACAACCATGACATTCTATCAGATTCCACATGTAAAAAGCATTGGCTAATATAAATGAAACGAGTGAGGCCATTTTATCCCAATAATAGATCTGCGGCTTCAGCCCAAAACTGAACAGCAAGAAAGATTTCAAAACTCTAGCAAGCTCCAAGGTGTAAAAAATAGCATTGGGTAGGGGATATCTTTCATCATATCTGAATTTAATGACTGAAAGAAAATAAGATGAAGGATCGATCTTGCCGTTATGCATTACGACTAAAAGAGAAATAGTATCTGCAAGCTTGACAACTAGGAGCATGGTAATTAGACCTAAAACAGCAATACGGACGAATTTAAAGAAGTACATAGCACGAAAAGAACTTCGTTCTCTATTCCAATACTCCGACGCATCGTACAAACGATAAAGACGTACGATACCCAAAAGTCTTAGAGTAAATACGAAGGTGTTACATTTACAAAGAGCACAATTAATATTTTTGCCATATTTAAGAAACATTATAAACTGGAGTGGTAGTGACGAAATAAAATGGAGGAATAGTTTTGTCGAACAATAATTCAATATTGACTTCTTTACGTCCAAGTTAATGCTTCTATCTTCCTTTACAATGTATCCGGTTAACATATTCACAAATAAATCTAAAAGGATAATAGCTTCACAGATCACTCCAATGAAATAAACTTCCCATGTTAATTCTCCGTATAAAATTGAAGTACTATGATGAAATATTGCTTTGCTTAAGAGGTCTGAACTTAATAGAAGGCACTCCCAAAAATTCCTGCAAATGAATAGATGCTCAGTAAATCTTCCCAACCGGCTTCCTGTCTTGTTGAGTCTCTGGGGCTTGGCAGGTATAATACTCGAATTTAAGCCATTTCATATTTCTAAAATTATATATGTATTAATTTTGATATAACACCAAGTCCCCCAATTAGCAATTTTGGTTTTAAGGTCCTGTAGAATTGAATACATTCAACAGTGCTAGAACTCTGCCTCGGCGACGTTCGATATTTCGATATGGAGGGATGGACCGGTTTAACCACAACACAAAATAATTACATTTTTCACACCTGAATTTACTAAATGGATGAATGCTTGCCCCGTGATGACGAAACTGTTTCATCCTTTCCATTCTTATAGAATGAGAACTTCGATAGTAGCTTCTAGATCTTTCATCGCCATAGGAAAGGAGGAACAAATCACACCACCAACGTCTCAGACGTGTCCACCAATAAAAATTATT
>DWTW01001895.1:0-11837 GCA_018246275.1 Papilio slateri
CTACCTTTAAAGGACAGAGGGGATAGACTGGAAAAGGATATTTCCTTCTCCCATTCATACCCTCCCCGTCCAATCCTTTTCCCCTTCCCATTCTATCCTTATTAGGAAAGAATTGGAAAGGAAAGAGGACTGAAATTGGGCCTCCGGCACCTCACTCATCAGACGAAACGCAGAAGTATACTTCTACTTCACGACTGTCTTCTGTGAGGTGGTGGTATTTCACCGGTGGAGCCGGCCCATTCGTGCAAATGTTGTGGCTGCGGGCTCTACCGCTATTAGTTTTGATTACAATGTATCTTTTATTTTCAGAGTGCCGTTAGCGGCTGGTCTGTTCAATAGGGAAGTGTACCTCGAAGGTATAAAGCGTCGGAGAGCGCTGCTGGACCACGCGCCGGGGACCTCCGCGGTATGCACGATACAATAATCATATTATTGTGTTGCTTTATTACTGTTTATTTTTTTTATCCAAATAAGAACATAGCAAATACTTAGCAAACAGATATCTTGTTAGAATTATGTATACAACATGTTGTACACAGTTATCACCATTATATTAAACAATAACTTTGTTAACAAAATAATAATATTGAATAAAACAAAACATTGTGTATAATGACTTCCAATTATTACAATTCTAAATAAATTTTCCGGCAATTTAGTGCAAACAGCATTAAGATCGATATCATAAATTTCATTTGAAGTATAATATAAAAAATAAAGTTGATGTTGATCTAAACAATCAATTTGACATCATTTTTTGTTTGTCAGATAGTGGTGAATTCGTATTGTTTTTGTTACACTGTACAAATTATTTACACAGTGTAAAGTTTAAATTAAAAAATAAATTAATTTTAAATGTAAATTTTCAATTTATACATTGTAAAATTATTGATCAGTATTAATTCGAAAATGTGAACCTCGTGTTTTATGATAACTGTGTCGTTTTAACTGGCAAAGGCGGCTGCGACACGCCCGCAGTTGTGATCAAAATATACGTGCGTTACCGTGAGTTTACACTGATAAACACATCACATAAAACATGTTATCTCTCTCCTTATCTATAAAAAAAAACAGAGATGACAACATCTTTTAGGTGAATATTTTCGGCAGTGTAAACTCACGGTTACATTATGCAATTGAGTGTAAATTCAAGGGCCAACGAGAGCGTTTGAGCTCCGATGAGTGTTTGGATCTGCAGTTTGTATCGAATATTATTTTTGTTATTGTTATATTTTTAAAGCTTAAGGTTGGCTCACTATTTTATTTGTTAAAAATCATTGTCGATGTTCAGAAATAACGTACGTTAGCATCGATTCATTTTATGTTATTCCATTTAGTTTATTTCCTTAATTATTCAGTTTAGCTCAACTATAAGTTTGTGCTGTTTCAAAAGACATTTCTAGTCAATATATTAAAAAGTCATAGATAATTAATTAATTATAGTATGATTTAAAAAAGCAACTAAAATCTATTACGTTCTTCATCTTTATGTAATGAGATATCGATATGTACCTAGTGCTATTAGTGTTTGGTAATTTGAAATGTTTTAAATAAATTGTGTTCAATGGAGAATATTTACAAGTATTTAGATAAATATTGATTTCATTTGGATTAAAACTAATGTCGTTTTCTTTTTTTTAAATACAGAATAAAGATAACTTGTTACTTTTTTAGTAAATTGTTTTTAATTTGTATATTACAGGCAATTTAACAAGTTAATTAATACGTACGACAGAATGGTGCCAACGGACGACACACCACCAATAATGTTGCAAGGCAGGTCGCCACTAGTTTTTTGTTCAATTCATAGTTACACTCTGCCGATGAAACATAGAAGTGCATTCTATTTCACGTTTCAGGCTTCATTAAAACTAAAATAACACCTGAAGCGCCGTATCAGACAAGATTTTTTTAAGTTTTTTTTTTAATCTGGGATGGAAATGTTTCTATAATTAATTTCTTGTAAATATTCTTTTTTGTAACAAAAAAAAAATACCAAAAAATATGGAAAGTTTAATCTTTTGTGCTTTCATGTGTAATGTAGTAAGTATTGAATTGTGTACTTAGTATGTGTTTTAGGATTTATATTGAAAACTATATGGAATCCTTAACCTTTTAGTTGAAAATATTCCAATGGAACTTTGTGCCTTGTTCTTTTAATTTGTTATTTGAGTACTGGGATGCATTTAACATGCTGACTCAAAGTTGTCTTATCACAGGCATCATTTCGTACAGCGATACTGTTTTACCTTACAGCGTAGAAGTGACGGAATAAACTACTATTTGTGAACTACCACCCACCTATTGCTTTTATTAAAAATATGTATTTATTATAATAAATTACATACAACAAGGCTCATAGTTTAATGTTTCGTCTATTTTATTACTAAAAACTAGTCAAACAACACTAGTGCATTGGAATAAAGTACTCAAAATGTGCCCTGCCTTACTACCGTGCTGACCGTACCGTCTCGGGGACTGTTGCGAACGTTCCCAAATAATTTAGGTGCTGTGATTTATATTGATTCTAGTCTGATGTTCATTCCATTTGTATGCGACATATATATGTACAGTAAAAAGTTGTGAGTTATTCGTTAAATTATAACAAGATCGCTGACGATTATCTCAAACAATTTTCACTTAATTACGTACTATTTCAAAATAGTTAGTGTTCTAAATTAGAGGCTATGAGGAATTGTAAATTTAATAGTTTTGTATACATGAATTTTACAAAAGATGTTTAAACTTATGAAGGTTAGTATGCTATATGATTGAACTAAACGTATTTTACATACATGTATGCGACATATGATTTTTATAGAAGGAAGTAAATGCGCAATAATATCAGACATAAAAATCTCGTGTCACGATGTTGGTCCGCGACGAACTCCGAAACTATTCAACCGATCTTAATGAAATTTTGTATTCTGTGTGCAATTTAGTCCAACTCGAGGAATAGATTTTATCTTGATTAACGACCTCAATATTTTTCTTTTTACAAATTATATGCTATAATTATTTATAACTTCAATAGGTTTCTCACAGATAGCGTAAGTAAGTTTATTGATTATATGATTATAACATTTCAACATCTTTTGGCTAAAGAAAATTAGTGCTACCCGTGCGAAGCCGGGGCGGGTCGCTAGTAACATATAAAATGATTACATATAATCTGATTATGTCACTACCGCTACTCAATAACCGGCTACCGGCCGAAATACCGCTATAAAAATACAAAGACTTATATGTGGTTTTGGAAAATGGATTTTACCTTTGCCTTTACTTAGCAAAGGAATCTGAACACAGTGCTTTTACTACAGGCAGTTCTGTGTAGCTATGTCACTAATTTGAACTAGCCCTGGCGTATCATGTATGCTATTTACAACGTGTATGCTTCCCCGACCTTCATAAGTTAAAATATACAATGATGATTGTAAATCTTGTCCCACTAACTTTAGCAAATATAATAGAGTCAATATACAATAGCTTTTAATTTATAGAACGTAGACGCCGTAGAAGTGGATATACAAATATTATTTACATAGTTAATATTGTGCTGTATACTGTATTAAACCAAAGATATGTGGTATTTAATTTCATACCGAAATTATTTTTTCCAAAGACATCGTATATCACGAATAAGTGTACATATTTATAGGAAATTTTGCTCTTTTACTGATATTTGTTTTTATCATTGATATTGAAATAAAATGATGTAAACTGTAGCTATGGCGAGCAATTATTACTTTGGATTTAACCGTTTCTTGAACATAAGAAGGAATTAACTTGAAAATACTAATAAAAAGACCAAGACGATGAAAAAGGTTTTAGGCAAAATGGATTTGAGAGAAACTGGAATAATTTTAAAAAACAAAATTGGCAAAACAGTTATGTTAAATTCATAAATTAATTACTCACTTATTAGTGAGACTAAATGTTATTAATTAATTATAGTTTACTAAATACAGGTTAAATATAAAAAAATCACGTGTCATCTTAGTGGGATACTGCAATAATCAGAATTCGATTTAGATAATACATCAACGACTAATTTAATATTATTATAACACATGGAATGTTGTACTTTAAAAAAATCACGTACATTGTAGCTAGAGCAATGTTGCCATATTATCATTGTGTCTTGCCTGAAATGAACACAAAAAATTCTAAATTCATATATTCAACTAAAATATTTTATTTTAAATAAATCCATGAATTGTACAAATATAGATAAAACAACACACAATTTTAAAGTTCTTCTAAATTTGTCTTTACTCAAATGTTTCTCATAAAAGGCAGGGTCTTTAGTTGCGCGTTCGTTCTGTGTGTTATAATTTTAAGTCAGAAATACTATTCATTATTCTACAAGCGTAATTGTATCAAACTTGTCTTCCATAACTATAACTAAAATATCTAATGTATAATTTGCATGCATTGAACGTTATAATGGTAGATGGTTAATCGCAATAATGTATGAATTCCAAAAAAAAACTACATATTTCCAACTTGGCTGCGATGGGCGTCAATACGAATTACGTCCTTGGAAAGTAGTCTGTCCTACTTTAGTCTTTTGATCGTTGCTGAATGTATGACGCTGATAAATCGAATAGCGTAGTATTCATACATTTTAGCGAAGGTACTTTTAAATTTACTTGCAAATTAACTAAAGTACCCATAAAATTTACCGCCATTTTCGCCGTTTAATTGTATCAAACGAAGACAAACATTCTGGTCTGAAAGGTCCCTTAGGGTAATTAAACTATTGGGAACGTACTACTTGCGCATGAAATATGATACCAAAGAGCCTGTGATTCTACAGTTTACAAACAGTTAAGTTGTGGTATCATTCCTGGACCTCATTGTCAATACCAATAAAACATTATAGTAACTTTAACATTCAAAATATTAATTAGGAAATAATTTCTCGCTTAAAGTGCATAAACTATTTTTGAGATTTAAATGTTCTTGTGAAGTCCTTCGATTATAAATAGATTATTACAAATGTACTTATATTAATTACATGGTTCAGTTGCGTCCGCTATAGAAGGTGTCAAAACAACATATTACAACAAGCAATATTAACTCAATTTAAAAAGACCGACAGTGACTTTACTCCTATGACACTCCAGGGAAGAATACGAATCGAACGATACCTCACTCTTCAAAATCCGTTAAGCCGTTCAGGCTACAGGTCACAATGACACGAACAAACTTACATACATATATACATGCATAAATGTGAAAAACATTACCTTCCATCTGGGTCAGTTGAGCAAAAAGGGAGAGAATCGTAAATATTATCGATAGCAAAGTACTAGACACCATGGGTAAAGTAGAAACGTTTGCGAACGTATTTAACATGCACTTGCCAATCGGTATTATGATATATTAGATTCCTTAAACTACAATAACAATAAACGACTTCTTGTGGGAGAAACCTTGTTGAGAAATTAACCTGCTTCAAAACAAGTTCACAAGAAATTAACCCCTCATATTTTTGTTACCGCCTATATAATCATTGCCAATTTTAAAAAAGAATAATGATAATAAATATATAATAAATATTGTAAATAAATCTAGCTATCTTGGATAGCTAGATTTATTTACAATAATATATATCTTTTTCCGGACACCCTGTATACTAAATCTCTGGAAAGATCTAAGTCCAGTCCTTTGGATTTTGAGGTTTAATTATAAAGATACATGAATAGGTGGTAACCATGTAGTTCGCCTTACCACGATGTTTGCTAGACGCGTATTGTCCTTATTGATTACGTTATTTCTTTAATAAACTCTATGCTGATCTCTATATTTGATGTACTAAGTTCCACATCGTTTGTATATATATATATATATAAAGATTATGAATTCTCTTTATATTATAAACGCGATTGTAAGGTTGTTTGTATGGTACGCCTTCGCGTGGTAACTGCTTAACCGATTATCATCAAATTTTGCACACACATTGTCTCACGAGGGATAGAAAATTCATTTACAATATGGGTTTCCAAGGTAATGTTATGTGGTTTTCATGTTTGGTCAATACCAACTTTTTGACATATTTTACCTATAGTTCCATGTTCATACGCGGAATCAAGTAACAAAATTTACATTTTTTTTAAATTAAAGGCATAGAAATGAGGTTGTAGTTCAACGATCCAGCCAGCCCAAACAGCTACTGGCTTCCGGATTGGTGGACAGTTTTTTTACTGCCCGACTGAACCACTTCGAGCTCTTTGTTCATTATCTTTGCAGGTCATAATGTTAAATACACCCAGCGAGGCACGATTTAAATGGCCGATTGCTTAAGGCTCTAGATAACGTATGACTTCAAAGCTGATTGCAACAGCCGGTGCATTCGTTTCTCGAAGGTTGTATCGGAACTAATCGTTTGTATCGAGTTGAAATGAACTAACATAACGACTGTTTGTAAATGTTCAATAATTAACTATATTCAAGTAGTACGAGAAAATGACCAATATAGCAAACAATGTGGCACCCAAGAGAAGATAAACAATGAAACAACCTATCGATGTCATGATGACTTAGTGAAAGTTGATGATAAAACTTAGATCAGGCACAGAACAGATAAATCTGAAAAAGAATGGAGGAGGCGTTGTCGCAGTGAACTCAGGATGAGTTCACTGCGACAATGCCTTCTAAGGTCTAGCTTGACTTGGATAAAGGAGAAAGATGAAAGATATTTAATTACTTTTTTTATTAGGTTCCCTAATATTTCCAAATTACTGTTTAGCAGTAGATGACCTTTTATGCAGTGGTAGAGCCCGCAACAACATCTGTTGCACGAAAGAGCCGGCTCGACCGATGAAATACCACGTCTCCCATGATATAGGTGATCACAAATACTGTGACCTTACAGAAGTCAGGCGTGAAGTAGAAGTATTCTGCGTTTCGTCTGATAATTGAGGTGCCGAATGCCCAATTTCCGTCCTCTTCCTCTTCTCATCCTTTCCTGATAAGGATATGATAGGAAGGGGAAGAGGATTGGAAAGGGAGGGGATGAATTGAAGAAGAAAGATCCTTTTTCTTGTCTATCTTCTTGTCTGTCCGTTAAAGGTAGGCAACGCATCTGCAACTCATTTGCTTGTTGCGGATGCCTAAGGGTAGCGGTCACTTATTATCTGGTGAAACGCTTGCTCGTTTGCCACATTTTTCCATAAAAAAGCTTTCCTTAACCCTTTCGTGGTATATATATGGTTTTTACGGGACGGAGGCATATTGTTTATTAATGCTGGCAGCATTAAAAACGCAATCTTGCGCTAAAAGTTTGTATGCGACATTTATACCACCTATTGTTCTTTAATGCTATTACAGTTACCGTATTTACTAATAGTGGAATCATAGATTATACCGATATTAGAAATAATTAGAATTTCAATCGGAATATGAATGGGAAACAAAAACATCGTATGAGATATTTATTTTACTTTTATTTACTTAAAAGGTTTTCTAAATATATTGTAGCTGTAGTCCGCGACTTCGCATGGATGTGGTTCTTCTTTTTCTCGCTGGAAATTGTTGTAACTTGAGGTCTCGTATAACTTGGATTTATAGGTAAATATCAGAAAGTTGCTATCGGTTGCCATTATAATGTATGACATAACAACAGATATTAAGTTACATTTTTCTCGGGAAGTTCTTTTTGGGGATAAAAATAGATACCCTAATATCCCTTTCTGTGCCCCTGACCATGCGTGTGCAAAATTTTACGATGATCGGTTGAGCCCTTTTGGCGTTAATGCGGAACAAACAAACGATCTATTATGACCTTTCATGAGGCATTATTACCTAAATCCTATAATAAATCTAAGACAATGTAAATCTTACGCATTCTCTAGATCAGATGCTTGTATGTTTTAAATTTATTTATCTTTTAAAATGAAATGGATTCCTTTTTGTTAATGGCACTGCGGAAGTATTATTATTGACCTTTAAGGAATAACCGGAGACTCCATCGATTATTTGATTTATTGTAATTTGTACTAAACCGACAGTTTCGCGAAACCCAGTCCCGTGTTCTTGATCGATCATTTTTTAAATTGACATAATCACGTACAGGCTTTAAAACTATTGAAAACTGTTACATAATAAAGTTTAATATTTGCTAACATTTAAAAAATGCCTAAATCGGCAGGATGTATGAGAAGCAGTTATCGGCAGGACACATTGCTCGCAGAAGGGATAGCCGATAGCGACGAGAGGTCCGTAGAACAGGTCGATGCAGCGGAGATAGGTCTCCCGTAGGACGGACCGATGAACCGGTCATGGTTGCGGGAGCCGACTGGTTGAGGACCCCAGGACCTACGTCCAATAGTGGACGTATATAGGCTAAAACGACGATGATGACGATTACAAAAAAAATATTAACAGTTAATTGCTACTAAGTTAAACTGTTAAACGCTAGGTTAACCCGCAGTAATTAGAAATAATATTATCATTATTATTTTGGTATCAAACAGAGGAATTTATTAAACAGAGACCATGCGTTTAAACTTTTGGAATCAGTTAATAGCCGGATTGTGTAAATTAATCGTACAATACGTATTTCTCGGTTTCTGAACGATATAATGACTTCATTTACGATAATGATACGATATATACGATACAATTGTCTCTTAACAAAACTATTTTATTATATTTTAAAAATTAAGAAATAAGCCATTTAATCCGTACAACAAACAAGTTGTAGCAATGAATGACCACTGCTTCGTCAACATATTGTCACGTTATTGGGTAGTCAGAAGTTATGACGTCTTTAACTACTTCTACTATGACTAATCTTTACTAATAAAAATATCACCGTTTTACAATTTATGAATCGATATAAGGCATTCCTAAAGCTATTGAGACCAAAACTATATTTTAATATAAAAATATATAACATAATTTACACAAAAACACAGGAAACTAGATTTAATTATTTGTAATTTTCTTTTGTTACAGATAAAACCACTCGAAATTAAATAGAGCATGTACAATATCCTAAACTAAAGAAGCATTTAAAATTATACGAAAAACAAGATGGCGCCACAAGAGCGAACTCCTTGTTGCGAGCAAGAAGACGATTCCCGCCAAAACGCGGGCATAGACAACAACCTGTCAAACATCGATTTAAGCGGGAGCTTCGTCAACAAAGCGTACACAAATGATAGCACAGATAACACAAGTAGTTCGACAAATAGAATAAGCGATAGTACAAATAATAATGGAACAGAAGAGAATGCAAAGAAACCGACTGACTTTGACGATTTGTTGCCTTACGTTGGAGAGTTCGGACTATATCAGAAAATGTTGTTCCTGTTGATGATACCGTTTGCATTTTTTGTTGCGTTCGTTTACTTCTCCCAAATATTCATGACCATCGTCCCCGAGCAGCATTGGTGCTGGGTGCCTGAACTGGCGAATTTAACAGTTGAAGAAAGGTGAGTTTTTTTATATAATATGAAAGTATTATTGAAATTGCAACTCTCTAAGAGACTGGAATCAAACAAGCTTCTAATGGTAAGTTAAAATGTCTGTCAGTCTCAAAAGTTTTATATATGTTTGTTACTTTAGTTCAGAATCTTAAGTGAACCTAAACAAAAAATCAGATTAATCTGACACGTTTCCATTGACCTCGATTACAATACTGGCCGGTTGAATATTTGACTTTTAAACACTTGTGCAGGATTTAAGTGTACTATAAAAATGTATGATCATTAGATAAAATGTAACAACTTAGTAAGCTGTAACTATTCGCTATTGATATTACAAAACTATGTTTTGAATGAATTATCAAACGAACCGATGCCCACGTGAAGATGAAATGGTTGGATGCTGAAAGTGGAGAATCAGTACTGTGGAAGGTATTGGGATAGGCCTACGTCCAGCAGTGGACTATTACAAACTGATAATTATTACGATACACTTAATGCCTAAGTAGCGACACTTAAAACGCACAATCTAAACTGTGCTATTGGTTAGCTTACTCATGAAGTTATGAAAATTCTTTATGAAGGGGAAACCCCCATTGATTCATTTTTTATGGAAGAAGGTGGCAAACGGGTCACCTGATGTTAAGTGACTGTTGCCCATAGGCATCCGCAACAAGCAAATGAGTCGCAGATGCGTTGCCTATATTTCCTTCTCCTATTCATACCCTCCCCGTCAAATCCTCTTGACCTTCCCATCCTATCCTTATTAGGAAAGAATGGGAAAGGGAAGAGGACTCAATTTTCGCCTCTGGCACCTCACTCATCAGACGAAACGCAGAAGTATACTTCTACTTCACGCCTGTCTTCTGTGAGGTCGTGGCATTTCGCCGGTCGAGCCGGCCCATTCGTGCGACAGATGTTGTTGCGGGCTCTACCGCTGTGATGTTGTACCAATGTTTTGGCACATGTTACTTATGCAAATATTACTACAACTAGTACAGCTTTTACTAATACTAATATTTCTACTACTAAAAAAGTATACTGAACTACGAAGGCAAATTATTTCTTTAAATATACGATGTCTCTTACGTTAAATTGTTCCTACTCTATGTTAACAAGAAGTATAATTTTTATTAGTTTTACGGCACAGAGCTCGCTGTTTTATACCGAATTAATTAACCTTTTAAGTAATTTCTAGTACTTAGTAGCAATTACATTAAACAAAGTATAATCAATGATAATTTTTAACTGACTTCAAAAAGGAGGAGGTAATCAACTCAATTGATTTTTTTTTAATAATAATTTTTCGTGTAAACAAGCCAGATCTATTAGATCTTGTCACGAAAGTTTATTGTTCACTTATAATTGTGTAGGATAAATCTTATTATCTTGCTACTTACGTTCAAATTAACAACTGCTAATTTTTATGTAAAACAGTACTTTATTAATATTTATATTCGTTTAGTTGTACGAGTACATAATTTGTTCTAAATGATGACATTATGCGATAGTAATTTTAATTTATTCGCCTTTTATGTATTCATCTGTTTGTTTCATCTATACTAATATTATAAAGAGGTAAAGTTTGTGAGTTTGTATGTTCGGGGTAATCTCCGGTACTATTGATCCGATTTTGAAAATTCTCTCACTCTTACAAAGGTATATTATCCCTGAATGCTATAGGCTTTTTATTCTGGTAAATATATATTTTCAATTGTTAATAATGATAAAAATGATTAAAAATTTAATTGGTTTAATATTAAAATTAACATATTTAATTATTAATAATGATAGTTTGGATTCAAAATTAGACCGAGTAGGTGGCAATCGGGTTCGTGAAAAATCTTAAAATTTTTCGTGTTTGGAAATACAATTGGAACCGGTAATAACCGATTTGACGCAGACGAAGTACCACGGCTCAGGTCTAGTAGTATATAAACCCACGGAGTAGATACAAAGAATTTCTATATCATACACTACCAGAGCGACCGAATATATTTATATGGTATCCTATGTTCTTTTCTGTACCCCTGACAATGTGTGTACAAAAGTTCAGGATGATCAGTTGAGTATATTACGCGTGAAAGCGTAAGAAACAAACTTACATGCGGGAATAGGATATACTTGAATTTTTTTTAAAGTAGAATCTGGCAAACGAGCTAGCGGTACACCCGATATTAAGTGACCGTCACCGATGCGTTGCTTACCTTTAATGGTAGAGGAGGGAATAAATATAAAAAAAGGATATTTCCTCTTTCTATTCATACCCTCCCCCATCAAATCCTCTTCTCCTTCCCATCCCTTCCTTATTAGAAAAGAATAGGAAGGGAAAAAGGACTATAACATGTATAATGAAACAATATAAGTAAGAAGCTCTTGTTTGATGACTTTACAATAACAATG
>DWTW01001896.1:0-11834 GCA_018246275.1 Papilio slateri
ATTTTGTTCAAAAAAAAATTATAGAGATGCAGTTAAAAATTGCACAGAAAAAGAAAATGGTGATATCTCTTATATCATGTGGAAGAAAAATATTAAGCCTTGCTTTGTTAAAACAAACATACTCGAAACTTCGGGAATAAAAATATTAAATAAACGCGATAAAATTCGTAAAATAAATATAACGTCAAATAAAGAAAAACTAAAATTACTGGTTGTTTCATTGTACCCAAAATATTAAATAATATAATTAATACAATATAAAAACTGTTATCGATAAACGAATGTCCATCACTAATATCGATATCGATAAAAATCGAGTCAATCCCTAATGTGACTGGTGTCGCCATCTATTTGTCTTGTATACTAAACTCGCTACGAGTATGTAAATGGTCTTCACTGTCTCATCTGTTGTGTAACAACATACTATTAATCTGTGATAACAACTATTTTATTGACAGCACAGACTAATTTAAGCTTAAATGACTTTCAAAAACAAATATATTGATAGAGATTACAAAATGTTACTATTTAGTTTTTTAGAAACAAAATTACTATGCATCGAGTAATAAGAAATGCACAATTTTAAGATACCTACCTTATGGAGATTATCTCCATAAGGTAGGTTTATCCTTAACCCACTTTATTTGTGATCGGTATAACAGGTTTTCGACTTCCACATCAGTCATTTCAATGGTCACCCTTGTTAAACATGTCACTTTTTACACAATCCATCCATCTTATCTTAGGTCTACCGACTACGGTAGGCCGCCTACCCCTACCGGATATTGGAGGCATATCCGGTAGGGGTAGGCGGCCTGCCGTTTCATATCATATCATTCATATCTAAAACTGTCTTTTTCATATGCCATTCGTCCCACTTCATAACATGCTCACCTTTTGCTCCTTAACTTTTCTATTATCAGTGTTACTTTCAGGCTTCCCATTATAAACTCATTTCGAACCTTTACTATTCGTGTTACTCACACACATCCATCTCATAATTCACATCTCCGTACCCACTCTCTTTTCATCGGTTCTTTTAAAAGCCCAACATTTCGATCCATACACCTTGATATTATTTTATATTTTTTCACCCTATATATATTAGTATAGATCACTAATGTTATAAAGAGAAAAGATTTGATTTTTTGTTTAAAATGAATAGGCTCTGAAACTACTGGACCGATGTGAAAAATTCGTTCACCGTTAGAATCCTACATTATCCTTGATGAACATAGGCGATATAATTTGTGAATTTTTGAAATTTTTGTTAATTACCCGTGCGAAGCCGGGCGGCCCGCTAGTTCCTTATAATTTGTAATAACCTTGCGCTACGGTTTTCAGTATTTTTACCACAGAGTATGTAACAACTCCATTAATAAAAAAGATGAATCCGAATAATATAACTATATCAAATTGGCAGAAGCTTTTATCCACGCCGCAAATATTTATCGTCAAATTTTCTGTCATACGAAGAGACACGATGCTACCAACCTAACGGGCTATATAGTACGAAAAGCTTTTTTATTATCCATATCGATAAAATATATGGTGGTTATCGAGGTTCCTATAAACTATATAATTCCATATTTGAAACAGGTGTTATCCATATGTCCATATTTGAATGATACAACATCAAGCTCAAATGTAAAGGTTTACATTTGAGCTTGATGTTGTATCATTTATAGATTTTTATTTAACAACATTGAGCTTAAATGTGGCCTAAAACATACACACATATATATATATATATATATATATATGTGTGTGTGTGTGTATATATCGGAAACGGCTGCAACGATTTTCATAAATCGATCTAGCTAGCTAGGATTCATTTTTAGAAAATGTCGTTTTATCCTTGTTTTCAGGCAATGAAAACCCCGGTTCGAGTCCAGTTGTCTTCAGTCCGATTATTTTTTCCTAGAGTACTTGGATGACCGAGCTTTGATCGAACCTATAGTATAGTATAATTATGTAATTCATATCTAAATATAATGTCCAGAAAACGCGAATAACAAAAAAAAAATGCCGAGCAAAGTTCGGTCATCCAGGCTCTGTATTTAATGAGACCCAGGTTACAGGTACACAAACCTATGGGTATATTAACTTCGTGTCGTTCTGGTTTCTTTACGTTCCTCGTCATCAAAACAATCTCATTCTTCAACTTGTCCACAATATAAACAAATACGCCTGCAAAACGAACAAACAAGATTACACAAAGACTAGGTGCACGTGCATTAAATAATACTTCATATAGTTAATTATATTAAGCGACGTGAAAACTCTTGATTATCAGTGGACTAGCTGACCCGGCAAACTTCGTTCCAACTTAGTATTAATTTATGTTGTGTTACCTTATTACCTATACTAATTGCTGGATGGGTGACACCCGGGACGGCCCTCCATTGAAGAACATAGAGCACAGTGGGCGACGGCGAGGGGCGCGGCGCGGGGGTCGTCGCATCAATCGCGAGTCCCGCTCGTTGTGTTGTCAGACCCGCGATTGAATTTATTTCCGCGCGCGTTAGTGTTTATTTTGCGATAACTGCTTAGATATTCATTTAAATTATATGGTGTAATTGATTATATGGTGTAAATAATGTATTTACGTTGATAAGGATTAATACTGTATCCGTCTAAATGGCTTTTCAATTACGACGCATTGAACGAGACCAATTTTTAGAATTTAGAATGGATGTAGTAAGCGATCTTAAAAGATAGATATATGCTATGGCGGACTTTTTTGTAGACCTTTATAAGATATACAATTCCGAGGTACATTATTTTGATCTATCTCGTAAGTTTTAGCCAGCGTTCGCAATATCGCTTACATTGCAAACGCTGGCTAAACCTATGTCTATACGTCATCACATTACAAATCTTTAAAATTCTCGGCTTTTTTCTACTGTAATATGCATGTATTATATTATATATTAACCGGAAGGTTAGACCGGACAGTGATTCAAGAGAAATCTTGAATCACTCTGTCTATCGATGAAAATCTCATTCAAATCCGTTGCGTAGTTTAAAAGGTTTAAGGGAACAGACAGCAGAAGCGACATTGTTCTATAATATGTAAGGATTATTACCCGAACTATTAGTAATCGTTTTTAGAACCATTGCCGTCTCATACAGTAGGGTTTCGAGGTCCACCGTGTCCTCGAGGAACACGTTGAACCTGCTAATGTCCAGGTACGTCTCCTTGGCCTCCTCCTCCTTCAGGCCCTTCCTCTCGATCTGGGCGTAGGGCGCAATCACGCGGCGCGTCACCTTGTCCAGCTTCTCGGAGGGCACCAGAAAGTGTGACTGCACCTTGTTCATCGTGGACATCCTCTTCAAAGCATTATCGTCCATTTGATTGATCGTGTCGAGCCGACTCTTCACTGACCTCACGTTCTTTGGCGTCGGATCGACCATTTCGTAGTTTAGCTCGGTGAATAAGGAGTTTTATAAAAAATAATATATTTGTTAATAGAACAGATTATCAATGTCAAACAATGACAGTGATATTATTTTAGTTTTAATTTATATATCAAACCACTTGTGTAATATACATCTACAGTAAGTAGTTTTATTGCAAGTGCCTACCACAGCAGTGACAGCTCGTAAAAATCTCTCATATCCTTTCAAAATGTAATGAACAATGATTTTGTTCAAAAAAAAATTATAGAGATGCAGTTAAAAATTGCACAGAAAAAGAAAATGGTGATATCTCTTATATCATGTGGAAGAAAAATATTAAGCCTTGCTTTGTTAAAACAAACATACTCGAAACTTCGGGAATAAAAATATTAAATAAACGCGATAAAATTCGTAAAATAAATATAACGTCAAATAAAGAAAAACTAAAATTACTGGTTGTTTCATTGTACCCAAAATATTAAATAATATAATTAATACAATATAAAAACTGTTATCAATAAACGAATGTCCATCACTAATATCGATATTGACAAAAATCGAGTCAATCCCTAATGTGACTGGTGTCGCCATCTATTTATCTTGTATACTAAACTCGCTACGAGTCTCTAAATGGTCATCAATGTCCCATCTGTTGTGTAACAAGATACTATTAATCTGTGCTTTACTCTTTGTACAACGACTGACGAGCTGACGTGTAGCAACAAATACAAATATTTCAAATATTAACTCGACTATACAAAATCATTTTCATACCACGTAAAGTAAACCAACAAAAACATATGTTAGGTTGTTTCGCAAAAAAAAATCTTTTTATTAAAAGTGTAATAAAAATGTCGAAAAAACTATGGGGAGAATTTGAAGACGACGAAACTGATGAAACGATACATCAAACTGTCAACTTTAATCCTATTATAGAATTGGGTATGCAAAATATACCAGAAATACCAATTACAGTAAAATCGTCACCCATAGAACTACCAAAAGCAAATTTAATAACTCATACGATTCAGTTGCACGCATACTCGAGGCAGCTTACAGCTATATTAGAACAAACTGAAAACTCAGTTTTCGATGGCGCCCGATTGGACGTAATGAGTTTACCAACGCCTCCTCCAGAACCTAATACAGAATTGGAACATGAAGATACTCCACCCATAAACTTTCTCCCAAAAGAGTACTCCGATTTTTCTCGCGGGAAAGGGCCAGTTATATTGCCTTTTACACCTGAAAGTCATAAACGTGCATTACGCCAATGTGCTGCAATTGCCCTCGCTCACATAGGCATCCCAACTTGTACAAATACAGCCCTTAACTCAGTGGCAGATGCCTTGGACATTTACTTGAATAATATGTGCAAACTAATGAGAACTGTAGTAGACAGGGAAGCAAGTGGTATAAAGTCCGGCTTCCCTGATGTAATGGCGAAAGTTTTTGCAGATCTGAATGTGGGTAACCTTCATGAATTTTATCAAAATCGTATAGTCAAATATCATACTAAAATTAAAAGAAAATGTGAGGATTTGAGAAATCAGTGTGAAGCTTTGGCTTTAGGAGATATTGCTCCACAACTGGAAGAAGTGCCAGAGCTACACTTCCCGGCAGCTCTAGATGGTGCTTTCACTCCGTCACTAGAGCCTGGTTTTCAGATGTTACACAGCCTGGAGCAGGAACAACTACAGGGATTCGATATTTTGGATAATATCTCTATTTCAACAGATGATATTAGAGTTGATCAGATAGAGTTTTCACAGCCAGATTCAGTTAAAATATCCTCTCTGTCACCTGGTGCGAGAAAAAAACGAAAATAAATGTTTAAACATAAATTTTCATCTTACTTTTTAAGAATATTTGTTAAATAATATATGTGTCAGTCTCAGTGTAAAATAGCAGATATCTTGAATTACATGTTTACTTGTACAATAAGAATATTCTGAAATTGCTTTAATCTGATATAAAACATTGAATTAAAGTTCTCTGTTATATGCCTCTGAAAATGTTGAAATAATTTCCTTATATATATTCATTATGTATGAAGAGGGTGATATTAAAATACTAAACCATAATTATAACTACAAGAATAATTAATTTCTATAAGATTTATGCGAATTAAAAGTCAATTTATGAATATAAGTAATTAACAGCTTTAAATAAGTGACTTTTTTAAATACTAACTACTTAACTTTATCTTCACCATGCTATAAAGCTCTCTAAATAATTGTAAAAATATTTCTTTTTCTAGATAGAGAGGATGAGATAACAATAGGTTTTTGTTTTCCACATTGATCATTTCAGTTGTTACTTCCTTCTTAATCATGTCATCTTTCACGCAATCCATCCATCTTTTCCGAGGTCTACCCTTACCGACATACTTCCCTTAATATACTTGTATTGTACTTTACCTTCTCACGGGTCACGGTTATTTTAACAAACATTTGTTAAACATAAGATTCACAGACAGTCCTCTATGCTGAGCACGCATGCAGAAGAAACGGCGACCCGTGTCATGCTACACTGCCCGGCAGTGTCTACACAGGGTTAAATATCTTGACTCACCAAGATCGGCAGCAACATCAGGGGTTGCTGAGGTTCTTCTGGGGCTGGCTGGAGTGATCCAGATTCGGCCCAAACGCAAAATACGCGCTACTTGGAGTTGCAGAAAATACTTACTGCTATTAACTAAAGGAAATAGGCGTAGGTAAGGGTGTAACTAATTAAATAAAACAAATTTCGAATAGCACATAGCACCAAATAATTTATCTGATTCAGATTTTAAAAAGTTTCACAAAATTATTTAATGCCTATATTCTGCTTCATTTACATTATGTACACAATTTAAAATTAAAGATATCGAAATTTAATTATGATTTAATATTATAAATGGTTCATGCCAGTATGCCTACATGTGAAATCATAAAAAAGTATATAAGAATAAATTCAACATCACAAAATATATAAGTTTATAGAAATGCTTAATGAACTAGCGCTAAATCTTACGCATGCAGCATCAAACAGACGAGACTATTAACAATTCGAGAGAAAAACAAACAACCTTATCCTTAACTTCTTCGTAATATATTTTTTATGTTTCAAATTAAAATCACCAATATAAGGATGCAGTTAGAATCATTTCAGAACATAATTTGGATTAATAAACAGAATAAGTCTTCCAAGCACTATTTAACAGAGGTTCACATCACATTAGCTGCACCACAAGTTTGTTGTCATTCTGTCATTTATAACCAATTTTAACACAATTCGTAACAAGAGACATGCACATTTTCGACTTATTGTAAGAATCTGGAAAATATTCTTAGCATACAAAATAGTAAATATTTTGGTAATATATTTGATAAAAGAAATACTTTAAGTTTCCTTACTTTTATCTGTATAGTATTCCTACCATAAAAATATTTTTTTATCTATATCACACACAAAATAATTTACTAAAATGTATCTGGAAACTTATTTTTTTTAAACATCGATAAATACTTAAATAGACACTTGAATGATTTTTTATTGAAATTTTACACTAAAGATTTTTCACCAGTAACAAAACTATGTTAAAAGTCAATAGTATTGTTGGTTTAATAAGATTTTAATGCTGCAAAAATTAGATGCCTATAAATACGCCTAAAATTACAAATTATATTTCATTAAAATGTTGAAGTTAAAAACAGAAGTGAAACGATTTGCAAGACCCTAAATTTAAAACAACCGTATTTACAACAATAACTTGAGCAAGGCACAATTGAAATAAGAGTTATAATTATAGAAAAATCATTAATGTCATGTAAGGCATTGGACATCTTAAATTAATGACTTAAAACAATCTAAATTATGGAATGAAGATCATTTGAGCCCATAACAAACCAAATAATACGTTTAACAATATATTTACGTAAACCCAATTTTTTCACACTCACTAACCAATCTAAAATCTATCCAGTAGTTTGAGGTATAATTGCAAAGTAAAGACGATTCTAGAACTTCAGCATATTAACTCCGTTGCAATGGTTCATGTCCATCGAACATTTCGTTATCTCACATCCAGTCATGAAGTAATAATAAATGTTACATTAAAATGACTTATAAACCATACTTGACATTAAAAAAGCAATTTTCACTACTTGAAGTTAAATTAACTTGTATACTATAACCAGACAATGTTTTATTAATGTAAAAAAAAAATACATTTCTTAAGTAACTTCACCCTGTTTTCAATATATGAAGTTTGTTATGAGCCACCTTATTTTTTAAGTTTTAAACCTAATTCTCTTGAATAACTGTACAAATCTAAAATACCAATGCAAGTTTATGTCTTCTTGGGTTGTGTGGTTATCTTCCTCCGGAACAATAAGATATGAGGTTCTGTAACAAACATTATGTTCACAGTTATAGTAAACTAGCAGTACACAACATGTAATAGATTTATAATGTTAATTAAGGTACTTTCGGATACAGTATAGGATAGTTCAGTAGAGATAGCTAGTTAAAGATTTTGAACGAATAGTAATAAGGACCCAGAATGTGTCTAAGAAGGCACATCTGGCAATACACAATGCTGCACTAGTCCCCAATTTAATGTATGGAAGTGAGAGCTGGATTTGCCAGAATAAGCATGTTATAAGAATTAGTGCTATTGAGATGTGATCCTTAAGAAGTATTTTAATCATGACTGAATGAAAGGATTAAAAATAGCATTGTAAGGGAAAAGTGTGGCTTAAAGGAGGTGTAGTGACTGAAATATGGGAGGTATGTTTAGGTGGTTTGGGCATGTCGAAAGAAGAGATTGTCAACACACATTTATGTTGCAGAAGTGCAGGGTTAGGCACCAGAAGAACTTATATTGATCAAGTTACTGACATATTAAAGGAAGGCGATATAAGGATATAAGGAGGTAACCAATGAATATGTATGCATAAATGAATGTATGTTTGTAGAGAAGAAGAAAGAGAGATGTGCTAGAATTGTGCCGAATGGAAACACATAATTGCCTACCTCTTTGGGTTACGGGTGTGAGTGCATAGTTATTTATTTCATTCAAATACAATAGCGTTTTTGCAAAAATATATAAAGAACAAATACAATCCCACACCTTTTTAATCAAGTAGACTTAACAAAGGAAAATAATTATGTCAACATTTAACGGTGAGTTTCCACTGCTAAAAAACATCACACAAAACATGTTCTCATTTCTCTCCTTCTCTATAAAAAAGAACAAAGATGACAATATGTTTTAGGTGGATGTTTTCATCAGTGGAAACTCATGGTGAGAATCACGCTGTAGCTCTATCTCAAACATAGTAAATATTTGGTGTTTAAAAGATGAGTTGTAATGTTAAAACAAATGAAACTTAGATCTAAGGAGTTATAATTCAAGAGTATTTTTTTTGAATTGAACAGCCAATGCTAAATTCAAAATGAACACTATTTAAAATGTGTGTCCTTTACCTGGTTGATGTGTCATATAATGCACCCATCCTTGACTTTGCTGTACTCCAATGCTGCGCCATTCCTGCTCCGACATAAGGTGGTTCTTTGGTACCAACTTCACCATGTCCTTTGGTAATACAACATGTCTGTAACATGAAATATAAATGTTTAACACCCTTAACATATTTCGAGTATATAGTATCTACCTTTCACAAAACTATTCAGGTCTTAATCACTCATTGTGATGTCAGGTAGAATTTTTACTTGTTACCATAGATATTTCATCTCACAAGCATGTTTTTTCCTTAGGTGTAGTTGTGACACATTCCAACACGTGCCCATGCATGCATTAGGTCAGGCATTGGACTGGTAGCATTAGAAGATGAAGTTCATTGATAATTTACAAAATAATTAGTTTAAAATATATACAAAGTTGTAATAATTAACTTTTCATTAAATACAAGTACAATAAAACATAAATTGAAGTAAATAAATAGGCTTTTAAAAAAATATTTCAGTTAAAACATCTCTTTTTCTATATGTAAAATGTTTATCACAATATTTATGTCCAATGTATAATACATTGGAGTGGAGTCAAAATAAACTACTATGTATTGTCTATCTTCATTGCACTTTTGCATGTATTATGCCATATGTCATTTGTGATGATTACAATACCTACATAAATAAATTTTCTATAATCATTATATTTTATTAAATGTTTCTCATAAGTTTTGTTCTTGTTGAGCCTAAGTAATTATCATTAATGGCCGACCCTTGTCCAAGCCAATTCACACAAAGACATTGTGCATGAATGAAATAACTATACAAGAGACTTAGAATTCATTTTAAAAAATTGAATGATACTTAGTTTATCTGAACATCATATTTAAGAAGTGCCCCCCTTTTATATAAATTTTTAAAAATCAAAGTTAGGTTGTTAGTTCAAGTACCAAATTAAACTCAACATGTTTTGCCTTAGTTGCCTTTGGTCTCTAGCTAACCTAACCATAGCAGGTTGGGTTGGCATAGTCTTTTTTTAATAATTCATAAAGTCAAAAAAGATTGTATTAGGCTGGTTTGATATAGGATATATATATATATATAGATATATTAATAAAAATCATGTGCCATTAATTAATACGTTGATTGGTATCGGACTTGTTCATTGGGATGCTTTGGAAGACTATGGAAATTCTTTAAAAGTCGAGAATGTTCTGCGATCTTCGCGGCATCTCGGCATTTACACCGATAGGAATCGCGGCTCTTTTGAGGTCGGGATACACTTTCCACCAATCTGGTGGTGGCATCGCGTTGAATTAATGAGGCGAGTGTGACGGTGTCACAGCGGTCCGACAGATTGTGCGTGAACTCTCTCGCGCTTGCGAAATATTCCCGCTGAAACTGATCATATTTCATTGGAGTCTTTAAGCAAGAGTTTTTAAAGTTTAAATGTTGTCTTATTCTTATTATTTTTTTATATAAAATCTCTAGTCTTGACTCAATCGAGGCAGATATAAAAACAATTTTTCTCTGTCGCCCTTACATTGCGACAAAATTTTATAACTTGAATTTAAAGTGACAATTTCCACAGCTCCCATAGGCTGTTAATAATATTAAAAATTCAAAATAAATATATCGATCAGTATCGGTTTACTTTTTGGCGTATCTTATTTGTTGTGCCTCTAAGTACCGTTGGCTTATTAATTTGTTACCTGTACTTATTGTCGACTTGTAATATTTAAATTAGTACAGTCCGTGTTGTGTATGATCCAGTTCCGAGATCAGATCAGATCCAGAAATCAGAAAAAAGTAAAGGTGACATTTATCAAAGCGTGGTCTAAATTATTGTCACCATTGACGTATATTTAATTTATTCTACCCATTAAAAGTAGGAAATGTTTGAAATTTATTTCGATAGAGATAAAAATAATGACGTTTTACAAATATTTCCTAAACATAAGCGTGAAAGTTTGTGAGGATGGATGTCAGAATGTTTGTTATTCTTTCACGCTTTTATGAAACTTCTCATTAATGTAGCTTATACATCAGAATAACACGTAGGATATACACATATAGAAGTAATTTATAAGGGTAATGTGATAATTTGACAAAAATGTAACGCTAAATTTCAAATAAGTCAAGAAATAACTGCCGTTTAAATAACCGCTGTTAGAAAGCTATATTCCGCTTCTCGTGCGTTTTCATTTTCTTGCATGTTTTCAAAAGTTAACAACAATGAATATCTCATCCATATTGTAGTCGACGTCGTAATATTGTATGTAATATGACAAAATTATTTTAAATTGACACGTGGAGAAGTTTCGTTTGTTGTGTTGGTACCACGCGCGATGTAGTGGGCGGTGGACATGTTTGTTGTAAAAGATTGATGTGTCTGTTGTACTACGGTTTTGGATTAGGCGATTGTGTGACAATTGTTGGACAAAGATAAAATGTTGGACCACAGACGTTGAATTTTGTACTGTCAAAATACTTCCGTCTCACTTGTGCTCTTCGTGTTTATGTATTATTTATGAAATCGCTTATTGATATTTATTATCTATATTACTCCCGAAAAGACTCGCGTAGGATGTTCTTTATGTAGATGATGCAGTGATCTTTGCCACAAGTCTGTATAAAAGTGTATAACAGAATATGTAATAATTGCCAGTCAAATGCCATGACCTCAGAGAAAACATGAGGTAAAAGTATTTTATGCTTCAGCATTTCATCTGGTAGTTAGGAAGTTAAGAGAATTTACGACCTTCACTGCAACCTATGGAACAACCTGAGGGACTGCAGACAGGCAAAAGAAGCTCTGCCAAGACCAACAGGCAAACTTCAAGTAGGTTACTTAGTCTGAGACGATCGGTCGCCGCAGTACCGGACGGTTGTGGCGGCTCTCACGGGTCACGGTTATTTTAACAAACATTTGTTAAACATAAGATTCACAGACAGTCCTCTATGCTGAGCACGCA
>DWTW01001897.1:0-11834 GCA_018246275.1 Papilio slateri
ATGGAAATCCGTGATCTCTGCCTACCCCTCTGGGTTACGGGCGTGAGCGCATATTATTATTATAAGATTTATAAGATAGTTTTAGTAATTATTGCAATTAGGGATGCAAATTTCTTGACGTAATTTTTAAGAAATACACGATATGTAAAATATTGTATGTATAATGGAGCTAAATAAACGGCGGAATTACGAGTTTGGTGGCCAACAACTCAATAATTCATTTGTAGTTTCTTAAAATGCTTGACATTTTCACACTTTTACTATCTAGATTTTACTTCTTTGTGGTATAAGTAGAATAGTAAATTTCATGAACGACGTAATAGATTGTCAAATTGTAGAATAATGTGATTTTTAATGATAAATAAATTCGTCATATTATTATGGTGTTGTATCAAACAATGTACATAGTAACCCGAAAATTCCATGATACCCCCCCCCATACACGGTACTAACCGATGGCTTGTGATTTCAGATCTGAATCCAGTCTTTGCTCAGTCTCAACGCGGCAATCCTGTTATCATGATAGGACAGTACCGTTTCAATAGAGTCAACAAATACGGGAGTCGCATCAGATGGGTCTGCGTCAAAGCCAAAGCCGGCTGCAGAGCTTCTTTGCACACCATGGATAACGCGATAGTGCGCGTTTGGGGTTTCCACGACCCCATGGCGCATACCACTGCTAACAGATTCTAACCAAGATCTTACCACACCTTATTCATAAACTCTACGTACACTCCGTTGAATTACCACGGTGCGATTATATACGTAGTTAGAAAAATGTTTTAGACTTAGTTCAGTAATCGTTATTAACGTATTATATTTAGGTTTAACATACACCGATAGGCCCCTACTAACATTTAATACTATAAACACCAAATTATTCACTGTCGATAAATCTTCCCACTTCAAATGACAATTTGAAGGTATTAAGACATTATACTAATCACTTAGAATCATACTAAATAAATATTTTTAGGGCCTATCTTTGTAATGGAAATTTTGAATTAGACAGATTACTATTAACAAATTCAATTGTGGATTTAAGATTAATCTGTACGTTTTTAAGAATTGTTGTTATAAATTGTAATGTAAATAACAAATTATAAATTCTTGAATGAATTAATAGTGAAATCTCCTATTGGGTTTGATTTTATGACAAATTTTATTAATAAATGAAGTAAAGCAAATAAAAAAATCTGTGAATCTTGAGCAGTTATATCTACAATAGATAAGATAATGTAAGCATATCGGGGATTGATAATAAAATATTTTTATATATTTAGCACATTTTGCGTTTCTTACATTAGATTTTCGCGCTATATCGTAAGGATGTTTTGTATTTAATAATGAATCGGTGCTTTACTGTAAGCGTCCCTTTATATAAAAAACCGCCAATAGCACGAGCAAATGCACCGGAGGCTTGACCCGATGGACTCTGACCGCGGATGTTTCGCATACAATAACGATAAGCAATTTTTTCAGTTTATAGGGTGGGTAGACAGATGTTATAATGTTATTAGGACCTTTGTAGTATTAGTTCGGTAGTGTCAGTTTACTAACTTCGTTAGGCATAAGAGATAAAGTGCACTATGCTATTAACTTAAATATTACTTAGGTCTGGTGGTGGATAAATAATACTTTTATTCAGTATTTAATCGTGAGTAATGTTTATCTTGACTAATATTTTAATACTTTACATACATAAGATATGAACATGTATTTATGATTTTTAAGAGTATTGTTTCATTTCTAATTACCCCACATTTTTTATTTTATAATAAAGTCGAAGAAGTAACATTGTTATATGTATTTTAAATGTGCCATCAAATCATCAATTTTTGGTAATTCATGTTTTTTTAAAGTACAACTTGAATATTAAGATGGCAATGAACGCACGGACTGTTTCGAAAATAACTTACCTTATCTATGGTCTATCTAGGGAAGGGTCACTTGATGTTAGGTGATATGGTGACATCAAAGAAGCTGCTGACCTTAAGGATGAAGTACATCTCAGTCAAGTTCCTGTATTCTGTGTAGCAACAGTAGAAGTGAAACCTGAAGTCGAAAGATTCGCCTCAAATATTTTGATTCTTGTTTTACACTACGCAGAAAGAACGCATTATCGGCCTTTTTATATACATAATATTTTTTTTAACCTTTAACCGTATCAATTTGATGTTTACGAATTATGTTGATTAGTACAGTTATATGTTAATCTTACAATGAAAAATAATAAAAATAATGACCATTACAAATTTAAAAAACCAAAGACGAAGAACAAGAACGGATTTTGGATTGGTAAATATTTATTCGATGCATGGTTCTTTTTCAGTGACTTTGGTCGATACGAGTAGAGGCACTCAAATGCTGATAGACGGCCCGTTTCGGTTCTCTAAGGCGAGAGAGGGGAGAGTGACCACCAGATGGCAGTGTACAACCAAAACCCGCACCAAATGCAAGGCTTTTGTCGTGACTTTGAATGGTATTCCGATCAAGTCTAAAATGTCCCATAATCATTATTGAGCATTTATTCCTTCTTTATGATTTGTTTTTTGTTGAATTAAAAAATATGTAACAAATTAAAATTGTTAAATTTGAATTATATTAGATGGGAACCATACTCGTGATCGTGATGACTTCGTTTTGTCTATGGACGTCCGCTGCTGGTCATAGGCCGTGACATGATATTGATGATAAATGTATGAGAAATTAATTCAATAAAAAAGCCTAATAAAAGTTGAACTTTTTCAACGCCTATTCGATTGTTTTTTAGTTTAGTTATGTTTAAAGGACATTATTTTCCTCGCTGAAAATTTTTGTACCTTTATTTCGCGTATTAATATCGCGTATTGCTTGGCATTTATAGGTGAAAATCAAAAAGTTGTTATCGGTTTCCATCGTAATGTGTGACATGACAGCAACAAACGGTCAAAAAGTTGTTATTGTCATATATTACCATGGCGATCGATTATATTTATCTATCCCTCTAGAAGATTCTGTTTTCTTCTTTTGTTTCTGTTCTTTTCTCTACCCCTACAATGTGTGTGCAAAATTTCATGATGATCGGTTGAGAAGTTTACGCGTGAAAGCGTAACAAATAACAGACACACAAACAAACTCACATTCGCATATTAAGTTGGGATTTACAATATTTTTATGTTTTTTCTTAAACAATAACATCTAATTGACTGCACTTTGCCTCGATAATACTTTGCCTCGGAGACCGCTATATTATCGAGGCAAAGTATTGTAACTGCGTACCCTCAAATGTCACACTTTTCTGTGCATATCTCGTTCTGGGTCATGATTATTTTAATTTATCTTTGTTTTGTATTATGTCTATGGTTCATCTTTTTAAGGATAATTTGTATGTTTCAATTTTAGAATTTACTTAAGGCATCTATGGTTGTCAGAACTCTATACCAGATTCAACAAAAGTTGGGTAAAAGTTCTGAAACCGCGTTCCTATTTGATATGTTTTCAGTTCTTTGGACGTCAAGAGGTACTCAGATGTATGTGGTCGATAACTTTAAGTTCTCCAAGGACCGGAAGCTGCTCGACAACAAGGTGCGGTGGCAGTGCTCCACGCGCAGGCGCACTCGATGCAAAGCCTTCATCATCAGTGTTGAAGATAGAATCGTAAAATCATCTTTTAAACATAATCATCCTTGAAATGAATGCTGAATGACAACCACCTGATTTAGGTACATGAATTTATATTCTTTTGGAAGAATTTTATTTGCCCATTTTTTGCTTTATTTAAAAGATAAACTAAAAAGTTATTTCATTAAGCAAAAATGGGTTAGTAAAATTTATCTTTAAATTAATGTGCTATTCTATCTTTTAAGTCTATAAAGGTTGAAGTTTATATACACGTGTCACGAACTCAAAAATATGTATGCAAAACTGTTTTTACCTGCACTGCGCCGGCGGCGCGCCGATGCGGCAGACGTCAAACGAGCGCGGACGCTCGCGTCGCGGTGGGTTCAAGGCTGTGCGCGCGGTCGCTGTACGGACTTCGCAGATGCGGATGCGGTCCATACACAGTGCACAGTCATTAGTACCGTAATTTAACACTTCCGAAAATATTCACATAAAACATATTGTCATATCATCAATATGTTTTATGTGATTTTTTCAGCATTGTTAACTCACGGGTAGTGTCAACCGCGACAAGTTGCATGTCGAGACCGCGTCCTCATCCGCTCAGTGCGTTCCGTCTGACGAGTTAGGTGCCGGAGGCCCAATTTCGGTCCTCTTCCATTTCCCATTCTTTTCTAATAAGGATAGGATGGGAAAGGGAAGAGGATTGGACGGGGAGAGTATGAATAGGAGAAGGAAATATCCTTTTTCTGTCTATCCCCTCTATCCATTAAAGATAGGCAACACATCTGCGACTCATTTGCTTGTTGCGGATGTCTATGGGTAGCGGTCATTTAACATCAGGTGACTCGCTTGCTCGTTTGCCACCGACTTCCATAAATAAAAATTTATGTATGTATATTTTATATCATGCATAAATTTGAGCAAACAACCTTATAAAATTATCTAATAGCTTTTTGTTTTCTGTGCAAGATAAGTTAACTTTGAACACGTTTAAAGTATATCGTTTGTGATTACAAAAACTTTCTGTATTCTGTTTATTTCCTCTTAAAACATACAAAAGGTGAATTTACTCTTAGTTTTCCTAAGAGATTCTCTAAGAGTCAGCGTGAAGTAGGGCTCTTGAATTAGGCTTCATAAATGTGGTATACAATTATAAATGATAAACCTAAACCGGACTATCTGAACGAACCTAAGCCTTTTTTATTTAAATATTTAGTAAATAATGTCTCACGAAGGTTTTTTTATCATTTTATGTATGAAATATTTTAAGAAGAGCGATGGAATAGTTATAATGCTTATCTATCAAGAAATTTGCTGGTGATGGTTATTTTTAAAAATGACGATTCAAGAACGAAAAAAAAAGAATGTGTCCCAATCAATATTAGAATCAGTAGCGTAACAGAATGAAATGATATCCAGCCAAGCCAAACCAAGATAGCCAAACGGATACGAATAAACTTGTGTGGAATTGTGCTAACTCCAAATGTTCAAACTCAAGCTAACAATTATTTGAGGTTATATTCAAGGTGTTTTGCCTCAAGATAAGATTCATAATAAAAAATCCGCACACGTAGAAATAGCCGGCTAAAGAATTAGTAGGTAAGCCTCAGCAACCGAAGGCCCGATAACCATAAGGGAAGATAGGTTTATCGAATAGCGACCCCTTCTTTTATAAACAACAGGAATAATTTTGGTGGTCGTCGATCCTACAGCCATGCGTACAACGGAAGACCACAGATTCCCTGGCCGAAAATATGACGAATTAAATCCTATTACCTATCTCCAAAGTTACTTAGTATTTACTTTTCATAAGCTTTAAAAACTATGAAAATGTTTTAATTTTTCAAATATCTCAAAAAGTCTTAAATAGATTTTATTCATTATTTAATCACGCTACCAGTAAAGTACTTCTTTTTGCCGTAGAAACCTTTGTTTAGAAATTAACAGGTGCTCCAAAACATGGGCACAAAAAATTATCCAATCATAATTTTGTAATCGCTTGTCATGCCAATTTTTATGCTCTCTTGTAAAATTTTGATTCAGAAAAAGGTTTAGCCACAAAAAAAATTAGATCAATAGATGCCTAGATCACAATCAACTTTTAATGAAAAAATATGTATGAACCTATAAACACTAATTCAGGTATTTAGAAAATGTTTTATAGCAATCAAAATCAATCTTGTAAATAAAAGTAGCTATTCAAGGAAAATTGGCAGTGATAGTACAGATTACAAAAATATGACTGTATAATTTCTTGTGCCCGTTTTGGAGCTACCACTGTTAAATTCTAAAGATTTTGGGGATAAAAGGACATAGGTAAGTTGGATTAATTCGTCATACTTTCGCTCAAGAAATCTGTGGTCTTCCGTTGCACTCGTCATTTCCGGACATCCTGTATATTAAATAGAAACATTGCTTCTACCTTATACATAGTCACTATTGACTAATATTTAATTAATTTATCCTTGACAAATTGTGTACACAAGTGTACACCAACTACCAATAAATAATTGTCTAAAGTAGTAAAATATTGCTTTGAACATTTAAAATTTATGACGAAAAATATCACACATTTGTACTTTAAGTTTAAAAAACTATAAGACTATCATAGACAATATAAATACGAAATATTTACTTATACTAAACATGTACGTAATAAATTCCAAAGTTTCATTTGTATGAGGAACCTAATTTTGTCAGAAAATTAAAAAAAAAAACGAAATATAAGCTCTATTTAAATAGAATTCAATTTTACGAATTAAATAAAAAAAAATAGGCTATAATGGTCTCTTTCACTATATGTAGATAGACGTTTTTACTTAGCTTTACTTAGTATCCCCTTGTTTGACAGGGAGATAACATATCCGCCGTGATGGGTCGACTGACTATACCCCAAAGCAACATTTATAATTTTTAAAAACCATCACAAATAATTAT
This sequence comes from Papilio slateri, assembly GCA_018246275.1. Taxonomy (NCBI): domain Eukaryota; kingdom Metazoa; phylum Arthropoda; class Insecta; order Lepidoptera; family Papilionidae; genus Papilio; species Papilio slateri. The sequence continues at coordinate 6,544 of DWTW01001897.1, forward strand.
GAGAATTGCCTTAACTGGAAATTAAACAAGGCAGGTCACATTCAAAAGAAAAATGTTCAATGTCTCTATAATAAAAATTGCTATGGGCTACTGTCCTTGTGTTGTGTTAATTTTGATACCTAAGGTTCTGCAGGTACGCTTAAAATTAAATATATATATTTATATCAAGCACAGAGTTCAATAATTGTCACTGGGATAGGTTGGTTGGTTACTATCTGCAAAGTTTGAACAATTTGTGATCTATTTTTATTATGCAGGAGATCTACTAGCAGATTATTATGTTTGTACTAACATCCTTGCAAATCAGCCTTATTAGAAAATAAGTTTCTATTGTTAGAAAATTGTTACTTATTAAATCTGATATCATGCAAACTTTAAACCGTTTCCACTGAAACAACAAATTCAGAAATGGCTTAATTGATGTTTAACATGTTTGAAGTCCTTTATAAAAGGTTTCTATTTCATTCAAAAATTCATAATCATGTAAACAAAATAAAATCACCCTATTATTATTTTTATGAGATAGCTTTTTAAAGTAACCTATGTGTTATCATTAGCCGGTAAACCACACTAATTCATCCCTTGCGTCATTGGAATCCATCTGACTACTATCTACTGGTCAGTACAATGGTTAAACTAACCTATATACATTATACATACATATAGGTTATTCTTAACTTGTGTAACATTAGTGCAAGTTTATCCCCTTGCATCATTAGAAGCAATCTGACCAATATCAGTGCCCTCGTCCTGTCTGTCCGTGTATCTGTGCTTGTGTGAGCAGGCATGCAGTAGTGAGTGATAGCAACCTGTGAGCCGCTGCCGCAGTGTCTCGTCCAGTTCACGGTCAGCTCGCTGCGCCTCCGCGCTCGGCTTGGGCGCCGCGGGGAACACCACCAGGACAATGCTCATGTTATCTTTGCTGCCCTGGAAATTTTATAAAAGCTTTAATAACATTGAAACAAATGTCGCTTTTGTATAATTAAATAAAATGTAATTGTATAATTTTCAGAAACTTAATTTAATTTTTGAAAACTCCATACTGTACAAAATTAAACACTTTTTCACATAATAGTTTTGTTTTCTTTCTATTTTCAAAAATGAATTTCTTTCTCGGACATCCTTTATATTACAATCAAAGAGTGTCATTGATATTTAAAAAACATGCAAAACTAATATTTGCACATAGCTTCTTCCACCACATAGTTTCTTTAAATATTTATTGAAAATGGTTGCTATGTGCTGAGATTTATCTAATATTTATATATGAACAATAAGTAAGCAAAATCATGGCAATTGAATAACAAATGCAAGCTAAACTCATAGCTGCCATTTTAAGACATTCATATGTATGGTGTTTCAAGGTGTTTTTATACATACATTTATATTAAACTAGCGGCCCGCCCCGGCTTGCCGTGTCATGCCACGGGTAATTAACAAAAATTCATAAATTATGGACCTGGATGAAAGAATTTCTCAAATCAGTCCAGTAGTTTCAGAGACTAGTCATTTCAAACAAACAGTCAAATCTTTCCTCTTTATAATAATAGTATAGATGAGAGGTAATCTTTACTATTTTTTATGCCAAGTAAAACTTCATGCAACTATATCATACAGACCAGAAATATGGTAACATACAAAATGGAATGGTTTAAAGGAGTGTACGATATTAAGGGAATGTCTGATAGAGGAGAAAAATCTTGAAGGTCACAGATAGGGACCAGAAGTGTAGGGCATCCTCCTTCCAGATGGACCAAACATGAAAACGTGAGAACAGAAAGTTGGTGAATGTGGAATACAGAGGATTGTAAACTGTGGAATGCCTTGAGGTAGGCCTTCATCCAGCAGTGGACTGATACAGCCTGAGGATGACATTTATTTAACCCTAGAAGACATTTACTAAAGAATATTGTATAGTTCTTTATAAAAGGGAAATATTTGTTTATTAAGTAAGGGGGTAAACTTTAAAATTACTCAATTTTAATATTTCTTTCATATTAAATAAATTAAAATAATGCACTACCCCTTGTATACTATAAGATATACAAGAGGCTATATTTTTTATTAATAACATGCATAATAACAATATTGGAACCTCCTAATGGCACCCAACACCAAACAAAATCTTTTATAAATAAATAAAAAATTACATAAAAATAGTGTCTTGTATCTGTTCAAATTTATCACATGCCTAAATAAAGTTGCAACATTGATAATGTTATGTTGCCAACAACTAAACTTAGAGAAGGCTGTGTTTTTTCTTTTTTGTAATCATTACCTATTGAGATGAGTAAGATACACCTGTTGGTATGTCCTATCTATAACACAAGATCTAAAAGATTTCATAGTGTGTGATACACTTTTGACCAATAGTAACAGCCTAGCAACATAAAATTCAGAACAGTTTCATGGTTATTTTCAATCTGTTTAGTTGGGTACTCTGCTGGCTGACACAAAGCTAGTAGGATTACTGTGATGGTACAAATCTAGTAGGATTCCTGACAGTACAAAGCTAGTAAAATTCCTATAGTGTTGTGTCGCATCTAATGTCTCAAGATATAGTGAAAAAATGTAATATTTCCCCTGAAACCCTATACTGAACATTTGTTATCTGGATAGTACCGGGGTGCCCACTATCAGGTAAAAGGAGAATTTAATATTAATTGAGTTTATTACTCGTGCAAACTTTCCAAAATGTTTTTGTTATTGAAACTCTTTCTTCAAATTCTGAAATTCAAATATCTACATCATATATATCAGCTTATAAGTAAATAGATTACTTTTTTCCTTTAAGTAACCAAGAGTATTAGCATTTTTTTCAATACAGTGCTAATGTTATAGGAATCTAAAAATAACATTATCAATTACCTTGTAAAGACAAGTATCTATGACCTGGTTGGTTATAGCCACAAGGTCATCGGTCAGCAGAAGCAAAGAGTGGACGTAAGCGCAGAGCGCCTCATTGGTCATCACATCCCAGACTCCATCACATGCCAGCACCAGGAACTCGTCTTCAGACTCGGATCGCTCATGTACAGACACCTCGGGCTCTGGTGACACAAGTTGCTCGCAGGGACCGCGGTTTAGCACCTTCTTGTACTCGTAGTCTCCCAGTGCCCGTGACACAGCTAAGCTCCCGTTCACGCGCTGTATCATAACAGAGCCTCCCGCCTGCACTATACGTGACTTTTCCGAAGGCAATTCTGGCTTGTGATCGCGCGTTGCAAATATCGGTGCCCCGTTTCGCGCCAGAACTGCGCGAGAATCTCCACAGTTTGCTATGTATATCTGTTTAGGTGAAACGAAAGCACACACCGCCGTGGAGCCCGACTTCTCTCCGCCATTAGACAGTTCAGGTAGCTCCCGCATCTTTTTATCCAGGTCCAAGAAGCCAGCTCGTATCGCCTCTGCTATTTCCTCCCGCCGAAACTCGTCCGTTTGTAAGATACATTCTAATAGATTGTCCGCGCAATGCGCCGATACCCGCGCTCCTGCGTGTCCGTCGAACACCGCAAAATAAGACCAATCGGATAATGTGCCGTTTAAAGTGAGCTGAGCGTGATGGGCATCTTCCATCTCCACGCGCCAACCCTGCATTGACGCCACGCCATATCGTAGACCGTTACCTTCTCCGCTCTCGTTGTATTTCTTAGTCTCAGGTTTGTTCAAAAAGGCTCCCATTCTGAGTCCGACTTTGTTGTTCCGTTAATCACACATAATTCCCACACCATCAGGCACTCAAGTTAACGGCGCATCCAACAACGTATAAGGCAAGGAGGAGCATCACTGGTAGAAAGATATGATCTCGGTATCACAAGGGGATTATTTCACTAAACTATATTGCTATTTGTAATACGTAGAAGCAAAATCTCACTTATTTTTTTGCTCCTACGTAATTAATCCTAAGCAATGGTGTTGCGTAGATCTCGATGACAAATCGTGCTCTCTACGGAATCGTAAAACGAAAAAGCAACTCAAAAGAATGAATGGCGGACATAAATAGTACTTGTCTATGATTTGGTTTTTTGAACGATTTTGAGGTAATTTTACTTCGAAATTAACGTTAAAATAATTAGTTTTCTATTCTCTACTCTAAAATTAATGTTAGTTTACTTTTCTTCATTTAAAATAAATATGATTAACTATTTTAATTAAATACATGATTAATTAAAAAAATATAAAAATTTGTTACAAAATAATGTAATCTATACTAACTTACAAGTTAAAAAAATAATAAATAAGTTGATTCGAAATTAACAAATCTTTTCATAATTATGTTTTGTAGTAAATATATCGTCTTCCTTCAAAATCCTCAAAATTTTCAATTAATTTTACTAAAAATTGAAAATACTTATAATTTTAGGGATTAAATAGAAAATAATACCAGATTAAAAGTAACAATTTTATTGTACGTACTCGTTGTGGGATATTTGTTGTATTAAACCGATAATGGTTTTAACCGATATTTTGTTTAAGTATCGCCCTAGTCTAATACATCTACTGTCGTCGTGTCTATGGCTTTACCGTACATTTGCACTTTTGCTATAGGAATACAAGTGATAATAGAATAATCTGTCAAAACTCAAAACTAATAAAAAAAGTATCTTGTCAGGCAGCAGGAAGATTTTGGGGTTATGTTTTTTTCAATTTAAATTATAAATAAAAGCTCTACGTGCAGATATTAAGTAATTATAAAATTAATATATATTATAATCTTAGGGTATGACTTTAACTAATAAAGTATCTCAAAATGTATAGAAATTTAATATTTAAAAGGTAAGTGGAAAGTTAAATTTAAATTTATGATATAAAAGTTAAAAGTTACTTAAATTATTTGGTAGACTTTTATATCTCAAGAGTGGGGGATTGGATAATACCCCCTTATTGGTCTAATATATTTTCTTATCATTTTCAGGTTGCCTTTTAGACAAATCAAAAATGAATATTTGATGCAATTGATAGACAGTAAACATTCAGTGAACGCTGTCCAGCATTGGGTTCGTCATATTTCAATATCAACAGTTTTTTATAAGAAAAGAAAAACTGCTGAGGAAAAGGTAAGATAAGGCCCAGTCCATTTGTTTAATTTTTTTAAGATTTAGAGTAGAGTTGTAACAACTCAGTAGAGCGAATCAGTATTTCCAGCCTGGCCACCGCCTACAACTTTATAAGGCGCAAGTTCGGCCCCACATAAAATACTGCTCGCATCTCTGGGAGAGCCCCCCAATACCAGCTTCTTCCATTTGACCGCATACAACGGAGAGCGACTCGAATCGTCAACGACCGGGCTC
>DWTW01001898.1:0-11834 GCA_018246275.1 Papilio slateri
CTATAATAGTTGTCCACGCGCCGCATGACGGAGTGTATCTAATATTTTAAAATATTTTTAACGTTTTCAACTTAACGCACTTTAATTTTCAATATGGTCAACTCAGAAAGGTAACAATTTAAGATTTATAAGTGTGAATAAGTTTGACTGTTTTAAATTTAACATGTCTTGTACGTAAAAATCATACAAGTAGAAACTCAATAATAGAAAATTAGATGAGAATCGAGCCTCCAACTGTCACATGATAATTCGGACTTTTAACCACTGTCCTTAAAGTATCAACTTCATATAATATTGTCACACCTTTATCTCTGTCTGTACTCGCGGGGATGGGTCATTCATTACAATAGATTCCGTCGTAATGCCATAATTCACTAACAAATCCCACGCAAAGAAAATGAACAGACGATAGTACGGATAATAAACGAGTGTAATAATTAAACTTATCGAATATGTCGCTTTTGTTAATCATCTGCCGCCCACGTTCAATAAATACAAAGTAGGTTTAATATTCTGGTATTGCGTACCTTGTATTTTCATGTTTTTAGAATACCTATTGCACCGTGGTCGAACCCTATCAGATACATTAAAATCAGAACTCCCTGTAAATATTTTCTCCATGAATCCATGACTTTGTAAGCTTGAACAAGAATATTCCATGGAGCCCTAGGCCTATTTTTATAATACGCAACGATTTAGGGCATGTAAAAACGGCAACAACTTGATTTTCCTGCTTACAGCCCATAATACAGTAATAGACATAAATAAGAGAAATTACTGGCTTAATAACAAAAATATCCTAAAGAATTAAGCAACAGAATGTTACAAATTGCTTTCGTTTAACGAGTTAAATAAGAAAATTGTTTTATTTTATAGAAAGACGTAATACACAACGGTGGCGACGAAACATTGAGAATACAAAAAGTCCGATCACTCGCTAATTATAACACTGAATGTGCACAGAATGTTTAATACCCCTGACCCCGGCAGTGAATTATTTCGCTCTACGTCACTCAAACATAAAGGCACACATAAACTAGGGCAGTTGCAATAGAACGCAGAAGGGCGCACACAATCCGTACACGGCCGCTAACATTCGAATGATAAAGTTATTTAAGGTCTTTTTTATCAGTCAAGGCGATCTGACGTTTGGTGTGGTGCCATAAATTAGGTAATATTATCAGAGACACGTTACTTTTTGATTCTAATATAATTATAATAGTAGATACGAAATCCAGTGGCAAGATTTAATGATCTTATATGTTATGCCTATTATTGTCACGATTGCCCAACAAAAAAAATATTGGAAATATTTTATTAACCTGCAAATAAAGCGCTCTAATTGGTCCGCAGCTTAAATCACTCGGTTGAGATTTTGAAAGAAAATATTTCTTAAAAAGGAAGGTTGCTGTGTGGATTTTGCCATATAATTATGTGTATTACAATATTAAGGTTATATTAAATTGCTGGTAATCAAGATTTTTTAATAGTATTTCGAAATACATTACCTAGATTGGATTTAATATCGTAAGTAATCGACCAGAGCATAGAATTATTCATTATGTCTACACTAACAAAGTGTGAAAACGTTACTTCAATTCGATAGGTCGTAGTACTTGCTATATCGGCCCAGGCCATTCACGCAACAAATGCTAATGACGCTCGCGCTACCACTATTCTGGTCGGAGTCTTAGACCATGCCGGGATCGATGATAGATTCGGACGCAAGACAACGCCAACATACAAACTATCAAACAGTACCAAAAACAATGACATAAATATATCTTCTATTATATAACTGAGGTTTCTAGCATAACTAACAAATTGAAAGTAATCACAAAAGATTGGCATATTTTTAACTGGTTTCCTTTATTATACGGCACTCACATATCATTATACATATATAGAAGAGAATTCACAGACAAAAAATGTAACAAATCAACTATGAATATAAAACAGTTTTTCAAAAATGTAAAATAATATCCAAATTGAATTTCCGCGAAAATTACATATTTTGTTTAATTCTTTTTATATATTTGTGAAATGACAAAATAGGTTCGTAATTTTTTTTTTTACTTAGGGTTCTTAAGGTCGAGAGAACATATTGTACCTACTTTCATATTTCTGTTAAATAACTAAGGAACAAAACTGGATGTTACGAAACGAAGCTGTCTTTAATGAAACTGTAGATAAACACTATTATTTCCATTCTAACATTTAAATACGATCATATAATATCATTCGGTAAAGCCGCTTTCCGCCAACTGAAGAAGCCAAAGCGGAGATAACATGAAAGCTTTCGCCTGTCGCCTCGTATGGAGCAACGTGAGAAATTAAAACCTCCACTCGGCATTTAGAAGACTTTAGAAAAAGTATTTAAATGAAATGTATTGAGAAAGTCGCGCGCGGAAATGAGTCTCTTTCAACCTCCGCTCATTCCCATCTCTGAGCGACTTGGCACGCTGAATATTTCAGAATTTCCTTCTGGATATTTATTTAGCTTATTTCACTGACCCCGTAATGACCGCAAAAGAAATTAGAAATGCTTTTTCATTTCACTGCATTTGTTTCTTTTTTATAAATTCGAATACCTGACAAAATATACCAATTCATTTTAGATACCTACGAAAAACACATAATCTGACATTAAACGAGTCTCTGAAGCTCTATATCATTAATAGCTGCGATAATTTATATTTATCATAGCTTTAACATTTACCGAACAATCACAGGGACGTAAAACTTTAAATCGATTTCTTACAATAATGGGGTAATCAGGGTATCGCATCTATAAATATGTTGCACATCATTAACAAATTTAACGTAATATTAGTCTTGCTTTAGAGTTATAAAAAAATGTGATAAATTGTTATCCCCGTCCGTATCATTTCTGTTCTGAAGATAATAAATTTAATTTGAAACAAAAGACAATTGTTTTTGTCACACTTATCGTTAACCTCAAAACACCTATTGTAGAAGAATAATAGGAATAACTCCGATTGACACCTTTACATGGTGCCTGTGACATTGACAGCTCTTTCACAATACGTGATATACCGCACTTCGGTCACAGTATAACGCATCCACAAAGGCTTTGGTGATCCGTCACTAACGTCATATTAGTACTATACTTCGCACTTTAATACGTTACGGTCAGACATAAATTCATTACCCAAAACTAATTTTGTCAAGGTTTTGAAGAGACCGCGTAATGCATTACGGAATCTTATTAAATTAAGAATCATATTTTTTAATGGGACATTTGATAGATTTTCGAAAGATCTCTTTAACAGTTTAATTTGTTTACATTTAAAGTACATAATATATACACTAGGCGTATATAAAAGGCCTTAAATATACTTTAAAAGTTGATTAAACATTTTTAAAAGTTATTCAATAAAATACCCAACGCCCAATTTAAGCAAAAAATAATTCTACCACACCCAAACTGCATATAAAACAGAGAAGACAAATGTTCATATGTTGGGGTTAGTAATATTTTTAGTCAAAACTTTATTCCACAATTCATATGAAAACAATATGTTGATATATCTTTTAATATTTGTACTTATTAATAAAAAGACTTTTAAAAAAAATCATTTTATGTTTGATTAAGTCATAAACGCTTGACAAAATTAAATAGGAAATGATATAAAAAAATTCCCAGGTTTTGATTGTTTGAAAAACCTTCCATACATTGAATCACTCGAAAGTATTTGTAAAATTGTGTATGCCAAATGTTTGAACCAATGTTCGGCTAGCCTATGTGTGCCGGGTTAATAAGGCGTGTCATGTGGGGACACGATGTGCATGTTAATCCACGTGCAACGAGTTTTACGGCATTAGGCATGTAAGACGATGCTATCGACGTCACGAAACCCAATTTAGGAGAAAACCACGAAACCAAACGCGTGCTATTTTATTAAACGATTAGCGAAAGATGCCGACGCATGTCTAATGGCGAAGGCGACCTTCATACTGCGGCTGTTGAAAGACTAACATTAATTAGATTGGAGAAAAAATAATTTATTATTTGTTTTTTAAATTTGGTCATTCTAAAATAATTCTTATTGTATAAAAAAGATTATATATTATAACATTTTTTATAGAAGAAGGTAGCGATCGAGCAAGATGTTAAGTGACCGCTACCATAGGCATCCGCAACAAGTAAAAGAGTTGCAGATGCGTTGCTAACCTTTGATAGACAGGGGAGGGGATAGACTTGAAAAAGAAAAATACCTTTTCCTATCCACTATCCTATCCCCCGTTCCAATTCTCTTCAGACAACTTCCAGACTGAAATTGGGCCTCCGGTACCTGAGTCATATAACGACACGCAAAAGCATATTTCTACATCACGGATGTCTTCTGTGAGGTCGTGGTATTTCACCAGTCGAGTTGCCCCATCCGTGCAACAGCTATTGCTGCTGCGGGCTCTACCACTGTTACACCTGATGTTATGCAGCGATGCGATCGAAAGATGGTACACACTAATTTAGCGTTAACCTATTTACTCTTTTGGTGGTCTACTTCATAATTGGACGGATTACTAACCCTTGGAATATGGCCCATGCCTTTGCCTCATCTATGAATCTTCTTATATTGTCCATGATTCTAAATATTATAAGAATAACTTGTCATAAACATTGTCGATTTGTCACATAAACCAGCTACCTTTTCGACTTTTTTAACCTACACTCGAAGATAGTCTAATCGCATTCATTATACAACAATACCCAAGAAATGAAGAACCCAGCATTCTTATGCGATATATTCACGTTGTTAAATTCTATGCCATTCATTCGTCTGTTGGACGTGCCCGTAACTAATTTCAGGCGTTTTGGTTCATGCATTATTATGGTATGAATATAAAAGCGTAAAAATTCTGAAACAATTATATTTTATGTGCTTGTAAAGTGTTTTTACATTACATAATTTTACGTTACGTTATAAAGAATTCGCATTTTAAGCGATGGTGATACCTAAGGCTACGCAACCTAGAGTGCGCCTACGTCGCAATTCCTTTTGTAGACTAATTAAAATGTATGTAGATAATGTTTTCCAAAAATAACAAATGTTTATCAACACGGTGAAAATCCAGTATAAAATTTCAGTAACTACTGTACTGCGATAAAAGAGACACAAAAACGAGAATATAGTTTTATTTGTAATACCTATGATGTAAAATTTTTAAGAAGATAAACTAATTAATCATTGCACTGTAAATTATTCAAATTATCACATTATTAGATAGCAGTTAATAAATAAAATAAATTAAAATAAGCCTTTATTACTGCTTAATAAACTACAATTTTTTTTCTCAGTTACCTAACCTAATCTATTTTTTCTTTGTAGTAATTAAACAGGTTGTCTTTCGACATAGGCCTCTTCCAAAGATCTCCATGTATCCCTATCCTTCGCTTTCCGTAACCATTTCGGACCTGCTACACTTTTGATGTCATCTTCTCGTCGTTTTAATTGTCGTCCTTTGTTCCTTTTCCCGTCCCGTGGATACCACTCTGTTATTATCTTGAGATGTCGGGTGGTACGCCTATATATAATAGATCCAAGGTCAATATAAGAGAGACGTATTTATGACACAGCTATCAAGTTATTTACAAAACTTTACTACAAACACTCTGGTAATTGGAGCTTACAAATAGTTTGCGTAAAATTCATATATGTGAATAAATATTCACTACTTTAATCAAAATATGAATAAAAAACATGTTGCAGTAACTGCTAGTATATAATATATAATAACTGCTAATATAATAACTGCTTTATTAACCACGCGTAACAAAATATTACATGGCTTAGGTCTTACCAGAATCGAAATCAAACGTATGTCGCTAATAAATTTTTAGTTCTGCTAGGAAACGAACTGACCCACGAAGTCCCAACTTAGTAATCCAATCGCTGAGCTATGGAGTCGTTTATCTCTGTAGAATCTCAGTGACAGTAAGATATGAAGTTGGAACACAAAATGTCTTTAGATCTGCCTACTTCAATTTCAAGTATACGTATAATCTTATAAACGTATCATCTAGTATACATACAGGTGTAAACCTGAATGCAAACTTCCACCCACACATGCAAACTAGACGCGCGAAGTATCATCGTAACCTCTCGGTGTGAATGTGTCCCAAATTTAGTCCGGTGTAGTTGATAAGTGTCCACAAATACAAGCGCCAACAATGAAAGTGTTTCGAGCAAAATGTTTCTTAGGCAATGTTTGCCTTTGCGGCGAATATGCTAATGCGTTATGAAACCATCGCTGGGCCCTGAACTGACATTTCGTTAAAATATTCTTTTGTCTGTACTGAAATTTCATACATTTTTTCAATTTCAATTGTAATACGCTAAGTAAATTGTGTATATTGATATTATAATTAAACACTTTTTTGTTTGTAGTGGATAAATTTTGAAAATACTTAAACTGATTTTAGCAGTGGTAGAGATCGAAGAACTGTCGCGCTAATGGGCTGGCTAGACCTGGCAGGTACCGTGGCCTTACAGAATATAGGCTCAAAGTAGTCTGATGAGTGAAAGCAACCTATAATTTTTTTATCAAGAAATTTTCCTGTAGTAATCTATGTACAGACGGACAAAGATTTAAATAAAAGCTATTTTCATGTTTTGATACAGCGTTTATTATATCAACATTTACCTAAGAATTGTTCTATATGTAAACATTGTATAAGACTATGTTTATGGTACGGACTGTGAAACATGAAGAATTGGATTCGAATCCGCTATTCGATCATGGTGAACTTGAATCATTTTCTAGCACAAGCTTAAGATTGTGCGAATTATTGAAAATAATGTTAATTAATTACTTTTTATCCAGTATAAAAATATTTACATTGCCATAATAGTGACCATACCTTCTAGTTCAGTTAAGTCGTAGCTGGTTCAGGATTCAATTCCAAATGAGAAATGAAGTAAGCTTGCCTGCAATGCTACCATGACTTTGAACTTATCAAAATTTAAAAGAATACTAACTTAAAAAGTTCGTATGTTTGTTTAGAAAATATGTTAGTTAGTCGACAAACAGATTGAGATACGTGAATTGAATTGGCGTACGTCCAATGCGCCGGCGCAGTTGATCTTCTAACAGTTGACCTAGAGATACGCGTATATAAATAGAGGAAATTTTGATGCGGCCCACGTGAAAAACGTAATAAGAAAACAAACAAACCAGAAATGATATGGAGATCGTTACTTATTTTTGTATTTAATTTTAGTATATTAAACTAATAGTATTATGTAAAGTAAAACTAGGTGATGTTCTAATGCGATATCAATACACTTTTCAGAAACTGTTTTTTAACCTTATCAGTCTGTATCAAAAACTGCTGGACATAGACAGCCAACCACTACCTTTTCAACATCAAGTGAATAGAGTAGTCTAAAGAGCACCCCTTAAGTGAAATTAAGAGTCCATTAATTTCGAATTCCGTTTATCTTATCTTTTGCTCTCTTTATTTTTCTGCGGATATGGATTCAACATAGCACCACGACATAATTATCTCTCATGTTCTATATAAATATTAAGTAGAGAATAACCCAAAGGTCAAAGTTGAAATCTCTACACTAGTGGGACGAATGTTTTCTTTCGATTTTCGTTTCTAACTATTGAAGTGTTACTGCGATTACGTAATCACTGTTCATGTATAGATATTCCCTAAGTAACCTAAATAACGTGACAGATTATGTTGAAATTACAGGCTGCCTTAGCGAATTATTACGCGAGTTGAGCGTCATGTAAATAAGGGCTGTTTCACAATAGAGTACGCGAGCAGATGTGCAACTATTTGTTCAGGTATAATTATTATAGTAAAAACATGTTCACCATAATAATTCCGGTGAATCATTTTGTCAATGGAAATGTATTATTGCGATGTTTCCTATACAACACGTAGGACATTAAAGCTATTACATATTGTAACTAAATGTTTTAGTTCAATCTATAAAAGTTTGTCATAATTGATATTCCTACGTACTAATTTGGTAAAAAGAGTTGTTTGATACTACGTCATCCGCGTTTAAAAAGCTTTTTCGTCTTATTTCTTAACCTTTAGTTGACGTAAACAGAAATAGAATCGCTCTAAGTTGTATCGTGTTTATAAGATACTTACAGTATTTTAATAACGTTTACTTTAAAATACGTTTTTTTTTCACTAAACCCCCGTTAACTACTTCAAACTAAAGATGTTCTCAAGAGCGATTTTCACTTATTATTGAGTGATCGTGAGATTCTTATCAAACCTATAATATAAGTTTTTATACAACTTGTGACTATAAGTTAAATCCGGTGAAAAATTAAATCCAGAATGGATTTAATTTTTCACCGGATTGTGGCATTTGTGAACGTACCCTAAGTTGTATTTTGTTTGGCACGCGTATCTACAGGTGTCGTCGCCCTGTCGAGATAATTTCTTGCGGCATCCGTAAATAAACTAAGTACATTCTCTCCACGGATATTTGCTCCCCAAACACATTTTGCGTACTGCGAACACCAATGTTAACATCATTTTTATATTTATTTCTTTATTTTGTGATAAGGATAATTGTTCTGGAAACCATACAGTTATTATTATAATTTATTAGGAAATAAAATAATCTTAAAACTCATATCATATTATATAATACGAAGACTCATTACAATTTTTCCCAATACGATATACTCAATGGATTAACACTTAGATGAACGAAGGCTAATGGGGCGGCTATGGCAAATTGTCAGTCACGGATAAACTTTAATCAGTTACACACGTATTAATCCTCTGGTATGAAGATAGCATATAAACTGAAAATGTCTAGGTTATAAGGTTATTTTTCTACATACCCCTTAAAACTAACAATTAAATAATTATTAATATTTTTTAAATTATTGAGTCGATAATGCAATAAGAATTTCGAATCGAAAAAGATTCACTCGTAATATGAAAACCACCATGGCAATTTATATTAACAAAATTTAAATGAAAATTTTATTTTAATACTTCGTACACAATTTTGAAAGGTTCTGTATTTCGTGCATGTGGCAATATAGGATAGGGCTGTAGATCAGTGTTCGGCGAACATCTATAGTTTCAGTACGTAAACAACTCCAATTCGATCCCCGGTCTCTGGCCCCATATGTCTTAGATACCGTTGATCCATCTTTATTCTATGATTCAATAATAATCTTAAAACTTTTATTTGTTTAATGGATGAGGATAGCAATTCATTAGCAATTTGTGTCATATTTTCCCAACAAATTAATGTACCTATGAAAAAATCATCCCATTAAATTACCTAGTCATTCAGGTCTCTAAAACGTGACTAGTCTAGTCTAGACTAAATGCTGCGTTGAGAATACCTAAGTTAGCATTAGATTTCTATCGGCTCGAAAGTTGATAAGGGGCCTGTAAATTTGGAGATTTTTTAAATTATTTTTAGGGGTACGGTAAGTAAAGAGTGGCCGCTTGCACGTTTGTTCCCATTCTTAACAAAAACACGAAACAACTGTAAATGTGACATTGTATATCATAAACGTAAACATTAATAATTAGTTTTACACGCGGTTACATATTTTCCAAACAATAGCCCGAGCATCAGGCAAACGATAACAAGGAAGCAGTTAAACGAATGCAAATCTTTTCGTGTCACTTTTGACTGCAAAAGAAGGCAAAAACGGCAATTTTTCTAATACCTAATTCAAAATAGTTCTTATTTTTTTATTATTTAATCATCAATCAATCATTTTTTACTTATGCTGGTTGTTATTCATATTTCGTAGAAAGTCTCAGTACAAGGGCACTTTTGAATTTTTACTTATCGTACAAGTCATCTTAAATGCCTGCTGCATGCATGTTCAAATAACTTTTTTACTTTGATATTTATTATTCGATTTTAAATAAATCTTTCAACAATTAGTCAGTTTAGAAAAAAGTTTTTTTTATTTAACTTTTCCAAATGTTAAAATGGGAAAGCCGGATGCTAATTCTAGTAGCCATATATAACATATGTAATACTAGAAAGCACCGTGCACCCGCACCGTCGTAAAAAATTACATGCAATTTTATGGATCGCCATGAAATGTAAGTTTATACGGTTGATGTGCAAGAAATAACATGGCCATATAAATTTGATTACTTCCGATAAAGCAATATTCCTGCAACTGATTTACGAGACAAGTCACCGTTGTAAAATCAGCCGCCGCTTGTTGTAAAATAATTTTATTTGCGTATTTGACAAAAAAAAATTTAATCAGAAGTATTTTGAAAAAAGTACTTTCATCGGAAGTACCGAAGATATTTTCACATTTCTGTCACATGCAACGCCTAATTTACCTAACGAATAACAGATCACAATTTCTTTATTCCAGTATCGTTACAGCTACAAAAACCGTTTCAGCTTATATTCGTTTCATTTGATTTATAAGCTTATCTTAATATTACCATTTTAAATTTTTATACCCTGTTTCTATAAATCAAAACAACCTTGTACTAGATACAGAGCGCTAAATGAAAAACAAATCGCGGTTGTTAGTGAGTAGTATGTGAAACTATACGTCTGCATATGTGTATATTATTATTTACACAAACTATTAACAGACCTACATAAAGCGAATATGAAAATATAATATATATTTTTTTTTTATTTCTTACAAGTGTCTAGCCTCATGACTATGCTACGCGTAGTTTCAGAATTGTAAGTTTCATAGTTGTCAATATTAAAAAATTATTACACTTGGAATTGGAATAATAAAATGGATTTCCGATTCTAGTAACTTCATATGATATTAATAATATTACCCTTAATTATACCAAAAAAGATAGAGCGCCGTTACCATGGGGCCAAAAGGAAGGAACCCGGGTACGTCCAAAAACGACGACCAAGATAGTGATAGAGCGAGCAGAGCAAGAGCTGTTGTACGAGTTTTTTTATAGAAAAAAAGTAATAAACGAGCATGCGGTTCACCTGATATTAGTCCTACCCATCTGCAACAAGCTAATGAGTTGCAGATGCGTTGTCTACCTTTAAAGGACAGAGGAAGGGATAAATAGTAAAAAGGACTTTTCCTTTTCCTATCCATCCCCTCCCCTGTCAAATCCTGTTTCTATTCTTATCCTTTAATAGAAAAGAATGGGAGGGGGAAGAGGACTAGAAATAGGCCTCCGGCACCTTACTAATCAAACGAAACTCAGAATACTTCTACTTCACGCCGAGTCCTTCGAACCGGACCATTCGTGCAAGAGTACCGACGTCAAGTAGATACCTATACTTTTGTTTTGCGTCCGATACTTAAGTGTCGCAGTGCCTTGCTTATTCGCCTCCTTATATTAAAGTAAAAAAATCTGAAAAAATACTGCGTAAAAATGTCAAAACGATCGGTTAAGAATTACGATTGTGAACAAACGAACACTATGTTTAAGATACTCGTAGTGGTAAAAGGTGACCCTATTTCAGATTAAAATGTGAAATAGGGTCACCTATTATTCACATTATGAAATGTCCTATTGAAAAAGTACAGGACTATTCATTTGGATATACATATTGCCTATCTTCCCGCTTGTGATTCTCGCACGCTTGTCGCCCGGCTCCCCGCATCGGATGCGGAACATTGAAGCACGCCACGTTTGTTACACAGTCGTGTTTAATTTGCTGGAAATAAACATTTCTTGGTACTTGTCATGAGAATCCATCTTTATTCTATCATCGGACGGACACCGTGCTAGTTAACATCCTTTCATCAACATTAACAGACGTACATAAAGCGAATATGAGTAATAATAATATACGAGTAAAAGAGAAACCTGACTGACTGACCGAGATTACTGGATC
>DWTW01001899.1:0-11833 GCA_018246275.1 Papilio slateri
AGTTTAGATTATTTAAAAAATACAACGCTATTCTTTCTATTCTCTACTTCATTATATAGTCTTATCATCGAAGGTGTTTTTTTTTCCTTTTTCGCTGACCGACCCTGGCCTGATTCGATTTTTAACGAGTTGGCCCGATACCAATAAAAATCGACGTTAAATTTTAAAATGTAAACATTACTTGGACGAGAATATATATTCGTCTGATTCTTATCGTATCTACTCTGGCATTTTTTCCCGTAATACACACCGTATTACGGGAAACGGTAGTAATTCAGGATCTGAAAGGATGAAGAACCAATATAATATACTGACAATATCAAACCGGAATTCAAATATCTTCAGACGAGTTACACCGTAAAAATAATAATGAGATCGCGGTTCTAAAGTTTTTTCGCAAGAATATACGTAGATCAACGAATTGGGCTCACGGAATTTGATAACACAAACTTGTTCGTTATTCTTTGGGTTTAAAAATATTCTATTCTATATAAATACATTTCTAATGGCTTAGGGTACGGACTGCGTAACATGACTTGAACCATGTCCTAACACAAGCTTGAGTTTAGCTGGAATTGTTAGAAGAAATGTTAGTAAATTATTTCGATGATAATTTAAAAAAAAACAATACTGTGTACATTTTTTACCCACTTCATTTCAGTTCATGACAGAAGGAGTGCTCCTGAGGGAAATGTTTGCGTCACCTCTCCTAATGCAGTACACCTGTGTAGTGCTCGACGAGGTCAGTGCACATGTATATAAATACAGGATTATTAGTACTTAAACAATAAGTTCAAAATAAATTAATTCCAAGTTAGTTTACAATATCAATTATATTATTATAAAGTGAACGAGGAAAACATATAGAAAAACGCAGACTTTTCCCGTTAGGTTAGTACAGTACGAAAACCTTCATCAGTTTACAAATTCAATCCTTGATCACGTTGCAGTCGCTTAGTACCTTTTGAAAGTTAAACACTGAGCAGACAACTGCATATAAGATTATACCTATTGGAATGACGAAAAGGTTCAAAATAGCAAACACTGCTTGTCGATACGAAGTTCAAATCAAATGTGTTCTATTTAATTGTCAGTGTTCCTGGTGCAAGCAAATGTCAACTTTAAGGTGACGAACGTATTTTACCCCGACTTTAGTTAAAACGGTTGCGACTAAAATTGAGAGATGTGCTTCGGTTGTTCAGACAACTTGAAAGAATGAATGAAAGAAGATTGATAGAATAAGAAAATTTATTTAGTGAGTGGAAGTGTTGGTAGAGGTCGTCTTTGACGAATTTATACTGTAAAAGTACCCATAACCGAGCATGTATGCGTTCCGAAATCGAGCTAAATGGAGATCCGTATCCCTGCCTACCCCCGTGGGTTACGGGCGCGAGTTTATATACACTGCGTTAACATATGAAACATAAAATCAATTATAATTGTTTGAGGAATTAAAGCATTAATTGACACGACGCTTTGGCACGTCTATTAGTGGATGAGATCATGCGTCGTCCACACCTGGTCGGTACACTCGTGTGACCACGTGTCGCCTCTTAGTTAAACAAGCAGTAGGTAGTTTGTAAAAACCAAAATAGTCGACTGTTTGTATGATTATAGGCATTTTAATGATTTAATTCCACTATACGTTTTATGTTGACGTCATACGGACAGCGCGAAACTCCGAAGGAGAATACGAATCTAATGATACTACCTCACTCTGCACAGGATACAGGATACAAACATTTATACACATGTATATTTTTTTTATAGTAGAAGGTGGCAAACGAGCTAGCTGTGCAACCGATATTAAGTGACCGCTAGCCATAGGGTGCCTACAACAAGCTAATGAGTTGCAGATGCGTCGCCTTTAATGAGCAAAGGAGGAGATAAATAGATAAAAGAATATATCTTTTTCCTATCCATCCCCTCCCCCGACAAATCCTCCTCTCTTTCCCATCCTTTCTTTATAAGAAAAAAAATAGGTAGGTAAAAAGGACTAGTATTTAGGCCTCCGGCATCTCACTCATCAGACGAAGCATACTTCTACTTCACGTCTATCTTCTGTGAGGTCGTGGTATTTCACCGGTCGAGCCGGCCCGTTGTGCAACATATGTTATTGTTGCGGGCTCTACCACTGTTAAATTTTTATTATCTTTATCTTTTCTTTGATCGTTCTTTCATCTCGATTGAACCACCGAAGCATACTTTACTCGATTGCGACGTTGTGAACTGACCAATTTTCTCTTATTCCGCAGGTCCACGAGAGAACTCAGATGACGGATGTCCTGATGGGATTGCTGAAGAAGATCGCGAAAGTAAGATATTATATTTAATATATAGAAATATATTCTGTAACCGAAACATACAATTTTTTTAATGCGATGACGTTATAAATATATTAAACTTAACCAGTTTTGTCAGCCGCAAAGAAACGCCAATTGAATAATGGTTAAGGATTCGACAGCGAAACACGAGGTCGTGAGTTTGACTATTGTCGCGAACCATGTCCTAGCACAACCTTGTTCGTAGTTGGAGAGCTTAAAAGATTTTTTTGGAAACTATTCCATATTTATTTAAAAAGGATTGTTGGTACGGGACGTCCCAGGAGAACTTATATCGATCAGATTAGTGACATACAAAAGAAAGGCGATATAAGAAGTTCCCTTCCCTTCCTACCGGTGCCTCGCCTCCACCCACTGGCGCAGGACGGAGCGGATGGCCTCGACGCCCGCCAATCACTCCTCCCTCGCCGGGAAGAGGGAGCCGACCACCTGCTCTGTAAGGAGCGGCTCGAGGGACCTGGTCAGCGGGGGAGCCCATGGTCGGAGTTTTTGGTTAACGACCTTGTATGGGCGCCCTCACGGGTCCTGATTGAGGCTTTCGAGCCACTCCTTCCAGGCTTCCTCCTTGGCGGCCTTTATGGCTGAGGTGAGCGCCGCACGAGCGGCCCGGTACGCGGCGAGCAGCACCTCCTCCTGATCGAAGTCCCTCCCGCTTCTTCTGCGGCTGCGGGTGTACCTGCGGCGAGCCACCTGTACACCCGCGTCCGCGGGAGGGCCGGACCTGCGCGCCGCGTCGCAGACGCGAGTCAGCGCTCCAGCGAGCCGCTCGCACCTCGCGTCCGCATCCAGGCCGCTCAACGTGCCGCTTGCGACCCACCTCTCCACAATGGCCGCCTCCTTGACCAGCTCCGGGTCCAGGGTGGTTGCGCTAAAAGGTTATCCGTAATGTCTGCCTAACCCTCAGGGTTACGGGCGTAAGCGCATATTAATATTTATGTAATATTAAAAAAACACATTTTTCTTTTAATCTACACATTTGTTCTATTGCGAATCACCGTATTGCTGATAAGACCACGCGGGAATACTATTGCTGTTGTTGTATTTGAAAAATCAATTTAAATCTCGATTTTTCCAGAAACGCAAAAACCTCAAGCTTGTCATATCGTCCGCTACAATGGACGCTGAATTCTTAAGGGACTTCTTCAATCTGGCAGACAAAAAGGAACGGGACAGGAATAGCACATCCGTGATAATGTCAATGCAGGGACGGACGCACCCCATCGACGTGTTCTATGTCGAAGGTATGTATTAGTTTATTACAGTGGTAGAGCCAGTACGGCAGCTGCTTTCTCTTCCTAACCCTTCCTTCACTCTTGATTTCTTTCTTTAATTCTTGATTCCTCTTCTTTCATTCTTGATTCCTCTTCCTACCTATTTCTTCACTCTTGATTCCTCTTCCTATCTCTGTCCTCACTCTATTTCCTTTTCCACTCCGCTCCTCTACAAAAAGATGACTACGAATCAGTATTTCTTTCAATTGTTCCGAACCATGTGTTCTGTAGCGGTGATCTTTTAACATGAGTGAGCCGCTTGCTCGTTTGCCATCTTCTACTTTAAAAAGAACTTACGATATAAGATGTTTTTATTTAAAAAAAAAGTCACTTCAGTGACTTACTTTGATTTCAATCAAATTCATTTTTAAACAATTTAGTTTAATTTCTTCGAATAATACCAAACATCAAGAGTGAAAGTTCAACGTCGCGTAACGTTTACGCACGTTTCGTTACATGAAAGAGAAGGAAGATATCCCTCCATCCCTCCAGATGTTGGGCTAGAAGTATTGAATAGAAATGTATATGTTTACAGAACCAGTGCCTGATTATGTGAAGGCGACTGTGGACACCGTTATCAAAATCCACGAGAACGAACCCTTCGGTGATGTACTTGCCTTTCTGACGTCACATGTGAGTTCCTTTTTAAAAGAAGTTACGGGAAAGATCAAGAATCAACATTGATTCCGCAATATCTTTACATTATTATTTCTCTAGTCTGTTTTTCTGTCTGTCCGCGAGATCTTCCTTGTTTCTTTATCAAATTACATTTACGCTCATTTCAAAGCTTATCGTCCCGGCTCGGATTAAAATTTGTGGATTTTCTTACAGCTGGGTTCACGGTTCAACAATGAGGGGATACATGAGAAAGTATTTAATAAGTATATAATCAATACAGATTATGTAAATTGGTTGAAATATGACATTCATTGGCAAAAAAGACGTATTAGCTTGTTACGATATTAGTCCAGAAAAACAATGTTAGTGTATATGCTCTGCTTCCCAGGCGAAGCCGGCGCGGGTCGGCGTAGTAATAGAGACCATTCTATGCTAAACCATAGAAAGTCTAAACTATTAACTTTCTAGAGGAGTTTCTTTAATTCTGATTATGTTCTCCCTTCCAGGAGGAGATCCTTTCAGCTCTGGAAACACTCCAGCAGTACGCGGCACGGAACAACGAGGTTAACCAAAATAGAAAGCACTTCCCGAGCGGAGTTCAAGCTGCAGATATAAAAGTGTTGCCAATGTACGGCACTCTGCCGCACTACAAGCAGATCCAGGTCTTCCAGATGGCCGATAGGAATGTGAGGAAGGTGATCCTGTCCACCAATATAGCGGAGACCAGTGTTACCATAGCCGGGATTGTTTATGGTGAGTTGTGTTGACAATGAAAATTTATAATTCTGATTTTTTTTATATAGTAAGATGGCAAACGAGCAAGCAGTTCACCTGATGTTAAATGATCACTAGCAAATGAATTGCAGATGCGTTGTCCACTTTAGATACACAGAGGACAGGATAGACAGGAAAAACGTCATTTCCTTTTTTATTCATCCCCTCCCCTAATTAGGAAAGGATGAGAAGGAGAAGTAGACTGAAATTGAGTCTCTTGCACCACACCCATCAGACGAAACGCGGAATACTTCTACTTCGCGCCTGTCTCCTGTGAGGCCGTCATACTTTCTCGCTCGAGCTGGCACATTCGTGTAACAGATATTGCTGCTATGGGCTCTACCACTATTAGAATTTCCCACAAGATCCATTCTTTTCCCTTTCTAAAAGTAATAGGGCACTGAAGAAACGCGAACAATATTGCTTTCCGTGTATACAGAGTTGAGATTACTTGTTGTATTTTCGGGTACGTCCTGGAACTGCAGTCAATGGTCAATCGCTGCAGTAGGTGTTGCACGAATGGACTGACTCAACGGGGACGTGACACGATCACACAAACCGACTTTGAATTGTGACATCACCCTTTCGCCTGATAACTGACCTGCAAACCCAGTTTTATCATTCACTGCCCAATTTACCTTCCATCTCTTCTTTTCTGTTCTTTGTGTATTATCTTCTTTAATATCGTTGAGATGCGGATCCTTAAGAGGTATGTTAGACGTGACTTTGAGTGATAAGTGTGGTTGTTAAACCACACTTTCACTGTTAAGTGAAATTGAGAAAGATATGCTTCGGTGGTGGTGTGATGGACAAGACAAATTTATGTTGCGAAAGTGAGTGGCAGTGTTGGCAGGGGACGTCCCAAGAGGACTTATACTTAGATTAGTGACGTACTAAAGAAAAGTGATATAAAGAGTACCCGTAACCGACGAGTGTATGCGTCAGGATCGCACCAAATGGAAATCCGTATTCTCTGCCTACCCCTATGGGTAACGGGCGTGAGTGAATATTTATTTATATCTTCCTTCTTACTTGTGTACGTATTTCTAATTTTCAGCGTTTGCAATGTACATATATATCGTTTGTTAGTTGCTTTGATCGTTTTTGTTGCACAGAATTTTGGTTTGATTCCGTCTTTTATGCAAAGAACTAAGTTATTTCCAATCTTTTCATAATTACTCAATGTTGTTTCCAGTGATCGACTGTGGATTCCACAAGTTGCCGTACTTCGATCCGGCGGTGGGCGTGCAGTCTGTCTGTGTGACGGCGATATCTAAGAACAACGCGACGCAACGCGCGGGCCGAGCGGGCAGGACGAGTCGCGGGAAGTGCTACAGGTTACCTATACTCACTGTTATTAATTTATACTAAGTCTTGTTACGAGTAACTGTTCAACAAAAGTCTGACTGTCTGTATGTTGCTGACATTTTAATGATTTACTTCCGCCATATGGGTTTTATGTTAGGCGCTATTTAACTCCGGAGAAGAATTTAATGACACCTCCATCTTCAAAACCAGTCAAGCCGTTTAGGCTACAGGTCACAATGGAATGGACTTGCATACACCCATCCTTTTCTCCTTCCTATTCTTTTCCAATAAGGAAAGGATGGGAAGGGGAAGAGGATTTGATGGGAAGGAGATGGGTAGGAAAAGGAAATATTCTTTTTCCTGTATCCCTTCCTCTGTCCATTAAAGGTAGGTAAGACTTCTGCAACTCATTAGCTTGTCGCAGACGCCTGTGGGTAGCGGTCACTTTACATCGGGTGACTTGTCGGGTCGTTTGTCACTTTATACTTACCTGCGAGAAACATTACCTTTCTGTTAGTCGACCAATATAATAAGGAATTTTCGATACGAGAAAAGAAAACAAGTCGAACCAAGAACAAAATTAAATTAATAACCAAAATTTCGACAATTCATTACACAAAAGTTACTTATATAACACGAAGGGATTTTTCGTTTACAGAATTTGATTAGTTTCTCTTGTAATAAAAACGAGCACTCGACCTCCGTCTGACATGCGGTCGAAAGGTCGCAAGATAACCAGTTAACCATCGGCTTATTTAAATCGTTTCGTGGTGTACATTGGCCGCGTGACACCGCAGGCTGTACACGGAGCGCGGGCACGACGGGCTGTCGCCGGGCGCGCCGCCCGAGCTGTGCCGCAGCGACCTCTCCGCCGTGCTGCTGCAGCTCAAGGCGCTGGGCGTACACAACGTGCTCAGGTACTTCTTGTGTGCTATTGACCGCTGTACCATTGGTAATACTGTTAGATACTGTTCAATTGATTCTAGATTTGGTCGTAGACAATACTTATGAAGGATTTTATCATCAACTAATATTTTGTTTTATAGAAGATGGCAAGTAAGTAAGCAGTTCACACGATATTAAGTGAACGGTCCTCATCTGCAACAAGCTGATGAGTTGCAGATGCGTTGCCTACCTTTAATGGACAGTGGGGTGTGACAGAAAAAATGATATTTCCTTTTCCTATCCATCCCCGTTTCCGTCAAATCCTCTTTCCTAAGAGGAAGAGGCCTAGGATGAGGCCTCCGGCATCTCACTCATCAGAGGAAACGCAGGATACTTCTACTTTACGCCTGTCTCCTGTGAGGTGGTATCTCACCGGTCGAGCCGGCCCTGCAGTGCAACAGATGTTGTTGCTGGCTCTACCACTGTGAAGACTGACAGACACATACTTTTTGTATAATAATATGAATCGCGAAACGTGTCACATTGTGGCCTTTTTGTCTGTAATTAGTGTGTCCCGGGTTTGCCTCCGACATGACGGCATGACGCTTGGCACACGGACAGACAGACGGACGCGCGCGATCGCACGCTCTGATAGTATTAATATCTGTCATTGTATCTTGACTATATCATATTTTACATTGAAATATTTATAAACTTTTGTTTGATTACTATCGGTAATAAGGTCAAGGTTAAGACATAAAGATAGGTCAGAAAATAATTGGTACGCTTTTGGGGATTTACAATGGTTTCTCTACAGGATCTAACGATGTTTTTGTTTTTAACGTTAGTGACACATACCACAACAGCAGCGACATCTGTTGCACGAATGTGCCGTGACCTCACAGAAGACATGCTCCAGGTAGAGTAACGTGTGTTCCGATCGTGATCTTCGTCGGTTTGTAATCGGACTAGGCATATTATAAGCTGTCAAAAAATTGTGAATCATTGACAGTTTGACGTAATGTCAAACGCAACAAAACAATATTTTTTATATCTATTTTATAATAAGCATTTTTTAAATAAATTATTTCTGTATATAACGATCATATCCAACATAACGAACCTAACCTATTTAATAACGTAATTATCTTGTGTTATAACTTCAAGTTTAACGTAATAACGCAAGCAAAATATCGGTTCACAACTTGACGATTTGACTTCGACAGTTTCTAAAATGTTGAGAAATGATACATCACATTATCAATGATTCTTACAGTTCACAATTTGTCGACAGTTTATAATATGTCTAGTCCGATTATAAACTGACGAAGTTCAGTAACGGTCGATGACTATTGTACTTTTGCGTTTCGTTTGACGAGTGAGGTGCCTAACGCCCTTACCGGGGTGGTTCCTTTTCACACCATTGTATTTTTATAAACACATTAAAACCTTCTAATACCGAATCGATAAAACAAAAACAGATTTTACTATACGTTATTTGCTTTCATCATTAAAATGGATCTGCCCGTCTATACGTCGAGCACAAATTAAACTGAAGCATCTGCCAAGAGAACGAGACTGTCCAAATTATTTTACACGTTTCAACTATCAATCACTTTGTGCCACTGGCGTAACGTCTCATTTATGACAGCTACAGCCCTGTTGTGTCAACTCTTGACAGTCGACTGACACAAACGTATGTCTCTTGAGCACGTAATATTGTTTTAATAAAAAAGCTTTTATTAGCTTTTCCCACATATACATACGTATGGAATGAATCAACGTAATTTTTACCGCAAGATACACGGCGGTATTGATTGTATACCTTGTCCTAATGTGATCGAAATCATGTGGATACAAAAAATAAGATTGAGAATAACGCCACCTATTGAAAAATTATATAACTTAACTGTTATTGAAAAATTTAGAAGCAAATAATGATGTATTAGTAATCGTAGTGTAGTGTATGTAATCGCCTACATCAGACGTGCTGTGCGATGCGCCGTGCGCAGGCGAGACCGTAGTACTGCGATGCGCCGTGCGCAGGCGAGACCGTAGTACTGCGATGCGCCGTGCGCAGGCGAGACCGTAGTACTGCGATGCACCATGCGCAGGCGAGACCGTAGTACTGCGATGCGCCGTGCGCAGGCGAGACCGTAGTACTGGGATGCGCCGTGCGCAGGCGAGACCGTAGTAATGCGATGCGCCGTGCGCAGGCGAGACCGTAGTACTGCGCAGCGCACACGTCCTCGCAATTCACGATTCACTCCCAGGAGACAGTAATTTGGGACATTTGATTACACTCACCAACACTCACGAAGCTCACATCTTACAGTAGGGCTGCCAATCACTTTAATAACGCGAAATACATGGACTGAAATAAAATTATCAGACAGACAAGTTTTGTATTTACTATTTTATTCATCAGCCACAGGGGTCGTTCGCTCGCCGTCGTCCATAGCGTTGACCAGATAATCGGTCCATCTTGTCTGCTTACGCTGCGTCCTGCACGTGGCCGTCTTTCCAGAACCTTCAATTATAGAGCGCATTTATAATATTACTATTGTTATCAGTAGACAGTGTGCTAAGAATTTACAAGCTCAAATGTGCCCTTTATTTAGTGACAGGTTTTAGGCATATAAATTACGCAAATACTTTTTGATTATGATTTTTGTAATTCTTAAATATTTATATTTTACTATGTAAATACAAACAAATACGTTTTAAAATGTTGCCAGCCCTACCGTGCAAGCATACGTGTAAAAGACACCTGTACTTTAAAGTTTATGGTCCTAGAAGTCGCTACCACAGATTTTCGAATCGAACTCGACTGTAAGTCGCATATATTTCGATTAACTTTTTCAACTGTTCTACTTTTATACTATTAAAAGATAAGTGCATTAATTTTTGAAGATACATACTTTATCTGAAAGAAACTGACTCGGTAGTTATACAGTATTGGATCAAACTAAAATTATTATTCATTATGGTTTAAAAGACAATTTGTCTTTTGAACTATAATGGGCGTGATTTTACTTTGATACATTTAGTTATACAATTGTAAGGACAGGTAGTTGCTAGATTCTAAAAACGAGTGAGGAGCCTTAGGCCTCTAATCATTAATAATCAAAATCTATTAAAAAATTGAAAGTAAACGTTTTTTTTTCGTTCTTGCATCAATTATAGCTTAACCAATCACTACTTTTACACTCGATTGAAGCAAATGGTAGGGGAAAGACTTCACGTAAAGAAGTTGTGTAATGAAAGGCTCTACATTATAAAGCCTCCTCCACCTCTCCGCGGCTCTCGCCAATTTGCTGAGCGTTTAAGCCTTATTTACAGCCCTATCACGTGTCTCAGGAAGAATCTATACACTCGAGAAAGAGAGAAAATTTATGCTACGAATGTAATGTCGGTAGGAGATAATTACGACATGCTGAGGCTGTATTAGGAGGCTGCAGGTCGATTTATTAAGATGGGATATAAGAGAAGTGTTTATTTGACAGTTACAATGTTGCATGAAACTTTTAGTGAAAGAAGAGTTAATCTTTGACAAAATATATCGCATGTATCAAATTGAATAAACTAGCTTAGGTTACATGAACGCCTGTATATTTTTTTTGTTTCCTTCATTGCTGGTTTTTTATAGCGGTAATCATTCCCTATAATTCTTTCTAAAAAAAAAACTAAAAGGAAACTTTATAAATAGCATTTGATGTACATATTGTTTATGAGTATATAGTGAGTGGGTTTTATCATCATTGTTAGGGAATAGTACTCCCACAACCTTGACCAAAACGTCGGTTCATCTTGTGGGAGGCCTGCCTACGCAGCGTCGATCTGCTGCCTCCATTCTAGAATCCTTGAATATCATTAGTGAAAAAAAATATTTAGCTAACCTTATTCGTTGAAACTTTGATAAAAAAAGGCTTCCGCTACATTTAAAAAGTCGAGTACACATTGTCTTGTATCGAAAGTGAACTTTTTCGATGGTTAATGAATATTTCAAGTGTCGATTGAGACGACATCTCTGCGTCCCCCGCGCTCATCCCCTTTTCCTCACTTCTCATCCCTCTCGAGATACGCTGAGGTGTCCACATCCCTCTCAGCCCTCCACCTCAAGGACACTCGATGTTCACTGGCTTTGTCTTTATTTTAATTTTAAAACGTGCGTTATCTTCTTCGCGGTTCTAAAGGTTTAAGACCTGTCGTCTCTCATGTTTAGATCATTGATTTTGCAATACTTAGCTTGTTTGGAAAGTTATTCACTCAGCTAAGCATGTAATGTATCGACCGTACACATCTTAAATGGGGTAGGCAGTACCACTACAGATAAAGGGTGAATGAATTTGAAAGCAAACGTTAGAGTTTTTTCATGATAATCAAACTCAAATTTTCCCGGAAATCCACCAAAGCTGAACCCTATTTAATATGATTGAGCATATAGATCTCAGGTAAACTTACATTGGATTGCAAAAGGAATATTGTTGGCCCCAGATTTAGCACGGCAACCTACTGAGTGATTTATTAATGTAATATGCACATAATCTAGGTTCTGATCAAATAAGGGTATAAATAATAATAATAATAATAAAGTTTTTATTGAGTACTAACACAATGCTTAAAGTAATACAA
>DWTW01001900.1:0-11832 GCA_018246275.1 Papilio slateri
TTGTAGGGAATATGTGTATATGACAATGCCGTTTATTAAAAAAAGTCATTTTGTATGTCATGAAGTAATTGAACGATGTTTCTTTCTATTCAGGATTATAAAAAAACAAATGCTGCGCAGTATTGCCTTTTCGGCCGTTACGCTAACATATGAGATGTCACATCTCGTAAGCCTTATGCTTTTTTTCTCCCTGCCCTTTTCCCACTTTATGAGGGATCGGAACAGTATGGCCGAAGTTCATGCTGTAGTAGGTTTTGGCTATAGTTTTTTACGACCGGCTGCCTGGCTGACGCCAACCCTCCTCGGGCATATATATGAAATATTAGTTGATTATCGAAACAATTTACTAATATTTCTTTTAACCATTTTATACGGAAATATAGCGATGTTTGTGGCGCTACCAACTGTTGAAAACAAACGTAAATAACATTATTGGCCTAATCTTTGATCACCTCGTAGGATACTATGGTGTGTGGCGATCGTTCTTTTATATTATTTTATAGTAATTTGATTGTTCAATTAAAAAATAGTATTTAAGAAGCAATAAAAAATATTAAACTTAAATATTTATTTCATTCGATGCCCGCTAACATCAATATTAAATTGCTTCGAATGTATGGAGGCAGTTCATATAAATTTAATAGTTTCTTACAATTTTTATTCTTTCCATAAGGTCGGAATAACGACGAATAAAGCGTAATAAAGAGGCAATTAATTGCTAAGTTTTACGACTTGAATGAATATTAGTATAGACCTGTATGCCAGCTTTATGTTTTAATCATTCGTGTGTTCTTAACTATTGATTATTTGGTTATTACGTGATTAATATAAAAAAGGCGCGCGCCCGAGCACCGTCGTCTATTAATGGCTAAGTGTTTTTTTTAAATTAATTTGTATAAACGTAAAATGAACATAAAATTAAATTAATTATTTCCGTGGTGCAATATAACAATTTACTCACTAAAAGTGAATCGAAGTGTTGTTGGACGTATACTATTAGTTCATAGAAAGGAAATGCCGTATTTAAAAGGACCCATAACTCCGAGGTTGTACTCGAAGTTGTGTGGAGTTTCAAGAATTCGTGTTTATGGGCGAAAACGAAATCATTAAACATCGCGGCTGACAAGGATTTTATACAATTACCAACATTCCCACTAAACATTCCAAATAGTCTTACGCTCACAATAATAGTTGAATAACAGATTTCAAGTCACCAGTGTTATTTGCCGATAAAGCCAGAAGACGAGAAAAAAATCCGATATTCAGCACTCGCTACGTTGAACTAGTGCTTCCTAATTGATACTGAAGTTCTATACATACGTTTTAATATGTAATTATAAGACATGCACATCAGTGAATGCATAGCTACGTGCAGCATTTAATTGTTTTACGATTTTTCCAAATTAATTCCATTTCGAATGAGTATATACACTTATATACTTTTTCAACTTTTTGAATTGTTATATCTCAGAAACAGTGACATTTAAGAGAAAAAAGACATTTTTTTATAGATATTTGCATGATCTACAATTTTAGTCTGACCTATTTTTTTAATTTAAAACCCATTTTGCGAACTACTTAACACTTTCTTTTTGCAAACGGTGGATCGACGGGAACTTTTCACATTTCATTTATTTTCCGTTCCGGACATTACTACAAATTTTCAGCTCTAAGCGAATTTTTCTAACCTTAGCCTTTTTTTGGGCTAACTTGACCAGGCTAACTATAATATATTGACTTTAAATAATACTTTCTTAATTCTATAGATAGTAAACTAGTTAGTACGGCCGCGCCGCAGATATTCAGACTTAAGTCTAATACAGATCGGGCAATTTATTCCCTGCCCACGCCCGCTGAAATACGGCCCACGCCTCTGCCGACCCTTTTATGTAGTAAATTTATTGAAGCGACGCGCACACGCCTCAATGAACCATATACTCCTGCCTCTTTGACATCAAGCCTATACTTATCGCAATCTACGATATGACAATGCTGCGCTAATCGTGCGCCCGCGCACGCCACGCTTCGTGATGTTACAAACGATCTCGCCGTACATTCAGCGACATATATATATGGTAGGTACATACATATGAACTTATATCGACAAGATTAGTGAAATATTAAGAACGGTGAAAGAGTACCCGATGAGCATGTATGCGTAGATATAGGGATGATGAGGGGTGTGCCAGACCAATCTAAGTATAATGTAATCTCTGCATAACCCTCTCACTTACGGTGTGTTGTGATTATTTATTTATATACATACGTACATGTTCATCGCAATCACTAGTTAACCATATAAGATTTTTTATTAATACACAAGTAACCGATAAATCAAATCTGGGGACACAGTAGTGCCCCCGTCAAGACCAGTCAAAGGAACGGGGGTTAACTTTGTTTCTCTCGAAACGTTTCGTCGTATTTTCGAACCGTTATAGCTCCGATCTAGATGATGTCCGAAAGCTGAAACTGAACTGAACGTACCAAGTATCAATTACCTAACTTATATAGTTTCAAATTTATTGAAATCTGAAATATGTCGATTTTGTAACTGTCTGTCGAAAAAGAAATGATCTCATAAATTTTTACCACTAAAAGCATGATGGCCTTGCGAGTCTTGGCAACCAATTTAAAAGAAATGTTTTTGGTCGGATTATGTTTACCAGATTGGTGTAATGCGAAAGAACTGCGGTAAAGACACTCCTAGTCGATAGTCCAGTAAAGGGAAATCAGCATTTGCACTACCTCTCAGGGTTATTGGCATGAGTCATTATTTATCACACTAAAAAAATCAAATGTTGTTTTCGGGTCTCGATAGGTATGGTTAGTAAAACGCGGATAGCGATTGTTATCCTCCCTACCGCGGTCGGATTCAAGACTGAGACTTTATTTTTTATTACTGTATACCTATTAATAGTTTGTAAACAAGGTTGAATTACGTTACTGTAATTTGAATAGATAACAACACCTACACTAAGCTACGCTTGATACGTGGGAAATTTAACTATGTGTACAGTGAGCACAAATATAAAGAATGTTGATATTTATTGTTAGACAGCGACGCAGTATTTTAACCTATGTATTACCAATATTGTATTGTTATTTTGTTATATATATTTGTTATTGTTATTTGATACCATTATTATTTAATTTAATATTATTTAAACATGCATCTATAAGCGTAGAGTGCAAAACAACGTCAGTTATCTTTCTAGACACCATATCCTCGTACCGTCGGACTGAACGTCATCGGACTATGTGTCCGTCTCTGATGGTAGGAGAAATATCATTAGGCATATATATATTCTTCGTTAATGGTACTAGACGTCTCATATGTCTCAAACTGATAAGTGCAAACCCAGTGTGGTGCGGAATCTTGCAGATATTAAATTTTTTAGAAATCATCTGTATCCCCCAATCCTATCGTGTACTTATAAGATTAACATATCTAGACATCTTTAGGTCCTTGTCTCTGAGATATCGCGCATGGCATTGACCTTTGTTTTGTTTTGAATACCTTTTCTTTTCACGACTATTGAACATATTATTCGCAAACATTACAATAAACATCTCGACGCAAGCATTGTATAACACTGCGGTTTGAAAAAAATGTATATTGATCATTTATTTATCAGTTTAAAGTATAGAAATCATTACTATGTTAAAATTACGGTCCAAAGACATCATCTCATGTCACGCAGATGTAGTTTTCTGTACGCTTAATTAGATTAAAAAGATATTTCCTTATAATTTATTCATTTTAATTTCCGTACTATACAGATATTATTATGTTTCGTCTCAGAAAGGTGAGTCTTAATAGGTAAAAACAACTAAAAAAATGCAATGACAAAAAATAATACAAAATCTCCCTTTTATGTCAGACACACGGCTTCCGCAGGGAGGAATCATCAACTCTGTCTTCTTAAAACGACATGACGTTGACTGTACTCACGTCGCGCTATTAAAAAGTTTCGTTTGATGTTTATAAAAAATATACCAGACGGCAAATATCGCGACGCGAGGGAATTCTTGATGTGACAATGAAGAATTTTTGTTTATACTTATAAATTATACAGGTTATTGGTCGGGCACGCTCTAATTTATTGTGGTACTCGCGGCGTTGCACTCTGCGCGAATTTATCGATATCGAGCGTAATCAAAATAAACATGCGCGCGATCATGTCAAATTTCCATAAACAGATCGTGAAGGGAGCATAAGACGGGCGTCGCCTTTACTTCATTTCCCCGCCGCGCCTGGCGACGCGCCAGAGTTTCCGAGAACGAGGGAAGGTTACGCGACGTCTCGCCGCGGTTTATATGCCTAAATCATAACCGCGAGATAATATTTTTACCGATATTTAGCGGACGTCACTTATAGATCTGTTGTACCACTTGTACGATCGAAAGTGGCGCGTTCCGCTGAGTTTATAAGCCGCCAATGACGAAACGCCTTGGCACTATATCCGTAGAGGAAAAGATCGTACGTGATAGTTGGCAAATGTTGTTTCAATTCTACCAATGAGGTACTTAACTCTCAATGGATCCACTTGAAAGAGAATCATTTCTGTCCATAAAATGTCATAGTGAATACGAGGCGTGATTGCTGCATCCTTATCTAGCGCCCAAGCGCCGCCACCCTCCTTCCTTATTACAAGAGTAGTGACAAATAAGGGCGATTGATGCTAACACCGAATTTAAGCGCTGCGCTCGGCACGAGATAACCGAGTCGGGATCGAATTGTTCTCACGCAACATGTCGCGTCGTTATCAGTGCACTCGTGCAGTGAGGTTAATTAAATAATTACGAGAGGGATAGATAACGCTGACGCCTATTTATAGAGGCCGAGCCGAGCCACCTTATCGACCTAAGACATCTGATAGCAAATCTAACATTCTGAATCGGCCACTGTTTGTCACGATATTACATTCACGATTGTTCTTAATTACACGCACTTAATTATTGAGTAGTGGTGTACTCGTATATGCATATGAATGCGCGTAATATTTTTGATTTTTGTATAAAGTTGTAATTATAATTAATAAAATTTCTTTGGCCTTTATTCCAAAATGGCGATGGGTACACTTTAGGCCTTTTAAAGTCCAATACTAGACAAAGAATTCTAAGTTTTAGGTAGTCGTTCCTGCGCTTAGTTAATGATCGTGACCGCAGTCGGTCTAAAAAACATGCAAGATGTTGCTGTTAAATATTAGGTATCTGAGACCGTAGACCTGGCCACCATGTGGAGTGCAATATGAAATGTTCTGTCTTTTCTTGACTAAATAACACTAATACTAATAATAGTAAACAGTTCTAACCGTAAGTATGCTTCCTCCCACAAGATGGAACGATGACATGGTCAAAGTCGCGGGAGGCCACTGACTGAGGGCGGCAAGCGACCAAAATTTGAGGTGAACCTTGGGCAAAGTTTGCGTACCAGTAGACGACTTTTAACAGATTATTTTTTAAATAAATAATGAAGAAATCCAATTTTTTACAATTTTGCCTACATAACAAGATAATGCGTCTTTTATTATCTCCTACTAGTTTGGATTAAAAACTAATGATAAGATAAAACAAATGATATGCATTATTAATAAGAACTAAAATCAATTTTCGAATGAAATTGATATCACTTGAATTATCAAGTACCTAGTAATACCTAGTTTAGTATTAGTACTATTTAATTACGAGTTCTGTATTTCAGTAAGACCAAGCAGGTGGCCGCTGATATCTATAACAGTCTATGAAATCTCCTACTTCGGTCTTCTGGAATGCGCTTCTATGTATATAAAAAACTTTTTAGTATTGATTTACATAGAATTAATTAAATAAAAAATAAATGTTTTCCAATAACACTTACGACAACTGTAACACAAGTGACTTTGCAGATATACCCAGTTAATTATTCGGTCTAATTGGACGTGTTACTAAAAGCTCTAATGTCCAACGCACATCCGTTGTAATAATTCGAATGATGTTTTTGAATAGAGTAGGTCTCATTTCCTTTTAATTAGATATATATAGATATGAAGTTTCTTGAACTATCAATATTTAATACGTATGCATGGTTAACAGCTTTTAGAACTTATTAAAGTTAATGGAATCAGCATAACGTTGCGCATAGAAATGAGGCTTAACTGTAGACACTGGCTGGCTCGCGGGGCGACTTGTTTGCCATCATATGGCTATATCGACATTTTATATTTTTAGACTTTCAAGTACTACTTCATGTAATTGCGACTTGTCAATAACTGCTAGCTCGAGGTCCTAAGCTTTATTTTTTGCCTTTTGCTTTTTATTAACCAATATTCTATTAATCTGTTGACTTTGGTGCGTTAAGGGTTTTCTTGTTTTTTTATGACCTTTAAAGTCTAGCCTTAGTTCGGATAAACATAAAAATGGCTTCATTTACAGTTATCAATTTACATGGACCTTATTAGTTTGATTCTTATAGATATCGTTTTATTACTAATTTAAATAATCTTGATTGGCAATGATCTACAGACTTTATCATCTGATTATCGCTATATTTATAAAGAAAAAAAGTAGGTCGTCACGGGACGCCCAGCAGATGTGAAACATTACAGTGAGTATTCGAATTTCTTCATTATATACATTATTTCTCTTTAAATATATTTTACGTATTATTTATATATAATGGGTAATAGTTACAGAATATACTTATCTTTACATAGTATAAAACAAAGTCGCTTCCGCTATCTGTTCCCTTAGATCTACTAAACTACGCAACGGATACAACGGATTTAATGCGGTTTTCATCCATCGACAGAGTGATTCAAGAGGTAGGGTTCAAATATATAATACATGTATATTATAGTAGAGAAAAGTAGAGAATTTTAAGGATTTGTAATGTGATGTCGTAAAAAACACATTTATATGCGCTTACATTGCAAACGCTGGCTAAACCTTACGAGATATATCAAAATAATGTACTACGGAAATGTATATTTTAAAAAGATCTACTGAAAAGTTCCCGATAGCATATATATATCTTTTAAGGATAGCTTTTTATAATCATTCTAGCTTCTAAAAAAATGGTCACGTACAATGCGGTAATTGAAAAACAATTTAAACGGATACAGTATTAATCCTTATCAACTTAAATTCGTTAGTTACCTTAAGCAGTTATTTATTAGCCATTAGAGCGACACACCGTTTGCTGTCACGGCATACTGGTCGATTTTACTGCCAAGGCGCACCAATAGATGCTTTATAAACATTTTAAAACTGGACTCGTACATATAGACTTTCAAACAGCAGAAGCAGTGGCTGTTGCATGAATGGTCCAGCTGGACCGGAGTTGTACTCCAACTTCACGGAGTACAGAAGTGGAGTAGAAGTATTAATATTCCTAGGTTTCGTCTGCGAGTTGGGTGACACGGCCCCCAACCCTTTTTCATGCATTTCTCTTGTACTTATCCGCTTCCTTTCTTTATTGGAAAAATGACATCCGTAACTTTTATGATTGCTGTTTATGTTGATGATTAAGGGATTCGTAATAGAAGGTAGCAAAAGATAAATATCTATCTTTTGCTACCTTCTATTACGAAAAGACATAGTTGTGAAAAATAACTAAGCAGTATTGTATAGCATTCTCTTTGTTCTTTGTTGCAGAATGTCAATTCGGTAAGCAAGCCAAGGAGTTGGGGTCCACGTGGTTCGCGGACCTCGGCCCGCCCTTCGGGGTCATGTACTGCATCAAATGTGAGTGTATTTCGGTGAGTAAGTCGATACTGTATTACCTCTTATAAACAATAGAAACATAATAGATATATAATATATAAATGTCGGACATAAGCTTCCTTTAAGGATCGCCAAAAATATTTGTCTCTTGTTGCGCCCATTTAGTGGACTATCCGCATCCATCGTCGCACTATGTTGGTACCGAGGAAGGTCTATCTAGGCTACGTCTTCCAATTAGTGACCAATTCTAAACCTTTTCGCTCCATCGGGTCTATGTACTCCATGTCTTTACACATTTCTATATCTGTAATTGCGATAAATAATAGCTTTTAGGTGTGAGTGAAGCTGTGAATGCTTAAGGTTCACAGCAGTAAAACAATATCTGTGAGAAAAATAAAAAGCTTTATTACTCAGCAGCTAATTCTTCGACATCCAACCCAATTTGAGGGGGAAGTAGGGGGTGGTAGTGTGTATTTTGGTATTTTTTACACGATTCCTCAAACAATAGAGTCAATATTGTATTATGATAAAATAGAACACGCAAAACACACAGTCTTAATGTGACTCATAAGATGACACGACTGTCGTCATATTTTAAATAAACTTAAGTAATCTGTCTTTAACATGTCTAAATAAAGAATTTCGTCATCACTATGATCACATCGTCACGAGCCATTGCACGTTACAGTCCATTGCTGAATTTGGGCCTCTCCCATGAATTGTTCACGTGGTTAATAATTGCTTAGTTACCAAATGAAGATCATAAACAGGAATATTAATAAAATATTCTCAAATTTTAACACGCTTTTATCATTCAATGTAACGGAATATTTTGACTTAATTTGTTCTGCATAAACCGATTTTGCCCTTAAATTTGTTTCGTAATCAGAATCGTCAGGATAAAAAAAAGTATTTCATTTTAAGGTAGGGACTAAAGTCAACTAGTTAAAAATACACAACAATTGCAGTTGACTTAAGTATGGCTTCGAGTGTTTATTTTTTTATAATTAAGAGATTAAATATCCACTGCCCTTAATCCAGATGGACCAATGACCTTGTAAAGACCGCTCAAGATAGTTGGATGCGGAACGGATAGCGAAAGAAGGTCTGTGGTCAAAAGTGGATTGATACGGCCTGATTATAACCGAATAACTTACTTAACATGTTAACTACGCTTCTGTAAATGCATAAACACTTGTGTTAGTGACTTATTCAAAAATTTGTTTAAGACACCTTTTTACGAACGATGCATTAATTAATGACACGTATTATTCTTGCATTAGATTGTAATAAAAAATATGTTAGTAACGTCTTTGTTGTGTTGTTTAGGTGCAGAAGAAACGTCGCGTAGTTGCCAAGGTCCACTGTAGAAACATCAAGAACGAGTGCCCGGAACCGTCCTGTGATACTCCGGTACTGCTGCCGGGAAGATGCTGCAAGACTTGTCCGGGCGATGTCGATTGTAAGTACTCATGATCATATCATACTGTTGTAAAATGTTTCTACTGCCTAAAGTGCTTGGTTAAGCCGAAATTTTGTATTTTCGAGAAGATGCGTACGCACAAGGGCTTGTTCAGTCTAGTATTATGGCTCCAAAGTTTAGTCTAAGCGCCGTATCATGAAATACGAACTCTGTTGAAGGTATTTTTAAAATCTCAGCCAATAGATATCACTGATGAGACTATGATAGAACCGTGCTTCGATTCTCAAGGGCAAATTTATATATTTTAACTTGAGTTATTTATTTATTTATTAGGGAGAGATAAATCTCGATAACGAGAGGAAAAAGAATGAGGAATGTGGCACTGGATTAATGTTTGTTTAAGGATTTAGATGTACGTACATATCGTACATAGGTTACGTTATCAGTCGCCACTTGTCCGCAAGCAGTGACGTGTTCACGGCCGCAGGTAACGTAAAACGACTGTGCAAATTACAATGAATATACTGTATGTGTCAGTTTACGCAAATTTTTTCGGCATCATGAGTTCTTAATCATCGATGAAAATTATCCGATTATATCATGATATTATATGAAAAGATTTTATTATATAATATTTTATCGTACAAAAATTTTTGATTAATTATATAGAAACTTGTAAAATAAGTTCAAGGTTCAAACTATCAAGGTTTTGGGCGAAGAATTAGGTAACTAAATAACCGAACTTCCACACCATTGAATGTTACTCGGCTTCTTAGGCTTTATCTTATCATCATTTACTCCTTCTTTCCCAAAATACAACTGGTTAACGTTCTGACAGATCTTCATTTATAATGGTTAACTTGCATCTGTTTAGATTAACTAACCTTTTTTACGCAAATCTCTACGCAGTCGACTTTAGGGGTGGGGCGATACGTAAAGACCAGTTAAGTCGGTTCGCATAACTAAACCCCACGATGGTTGCCAACAACGCGGTGGACGGTCAAAAGGGAAAGCAGTGGCAGTCCCTTCAATCACTACGCAGAAATATAAATTTAAGTTACCTAGTAATTGTAAGAACATTCCCAAACAAATTGGAATGTTAACATACAGCCATTACCAGCCGAAAAACAGATACCTATGAACCGTAAAAAGGGTGGTTTTTTTAAGAAGATTATACGTAGATATCTGCTAAATAATTTTTGTATAGCAGAACACAAAGTAAAAACACCAAAAAATCTTTCTGCAAATCTAAGCAATGAAACAACATCTCAATAGCGGCGCTCTGTAACTAATCTAGCCAGTGACACGGACAATATTAATGAAGATACGTTGAGTGCGCACCATTAGACGGCTTAGCGAGTACGAGCCAATACCAAACTGTTAACAATGCCTCGAATGTGCTTTGTCATTATTCATACAAAACTGTTATTAAAGCCGTGTCATTGTCTAGACTCGTCATACCAACTCACAAGTCACGTATGGTCTTGTGGATCAGATAAACTTGAGTAACGATAGTCCAACGGTTAGGTGGCCCAAATACAAGAATTGAGACCTCGCATGATATCTATGGTGCCTGCCATAATTGGCAATACTAATGTATTACTTTATCAGACGGAAAAAAATTAAACGATA
Source organism: Papilio slateri (assembly GCA_018246275.1). NCBI lineage: Eukaryota > Metazoa > Arthropoda > Insecta > Lepidoptera > Papilionidae > Papilio > Papilio slateri. The sequence goes on from DWTW01001900.1 coordinate 10,760, forward strand.
TCTAAGCACAGCGACTTTGAATGCTGTGTTTTGATATCGTTAGCAAACTTAACTGTAAATTCCATTCGTTTCTTGAAAGGTGACATGCAACAACTGTACGTTTTTGCGCAAATTATTGCCCAGTAAAACTATTTTGTGGAGTTAACTATAGTTAAGTGTATTTTAGAACCCAGGCGGCGTAGGAAACTCCTAGCGACTGACTGATTTCTAGCGATGGATGTTCATTGACGGCAATGTTCACTTAACATGTAAGATGCTTACTTGTTTGCCACTTACCTATAAATATTGAAAGTAATCGTCTCTTTAGTAGAATAGGGTTAAGTCACCGAACAAGTGCTGTCTTTTTGTACAGTACATACAGTGACCTCGATTGTTGTGAGTTTTAAATTATGAATGAATTTGGTCGACCAAAACAACCAGATTCATTCACAAATATAACCTCTTTACCATAATTCCAACTTGTTATCAAAGTTATAATCGGACAGAAATAACACGATTTTTTAATAAAAGCCATTTCATTCGGTGAAAGTTAGTGACGGCAGCAAAAGTACAGGAAATATAAATTTTATGAACTGGTTAAGATTTTTTTTTGTTGAAATCACTTCACACATTTAATTCCACTGTGTTTGCTCTAATGACATTCGTTGATTCTATGTCGGTAATAAAATCTCATGGCCACGTTAGGAAATCTCCTAACGATCATGCAAAAATCTTTGCATGGGAAAAATCTTACTGTTCGTTATCGTTATTAACAGTGTATATTTTTTATGTCAATAGATAGTGCTATTGCCGAGTTTAATAAATCTTTGTGTACTTGTAATCATTCTATCTTGAAAATTAAATTTAGTTATAATTGTAATAAATCTTTTTATAAAAATGTACGCTTGAAGACTAATATTATATTTTGACATGACGATAATCAAATTAAATATTCAAAAAAACATTTTTAAACATTGTTATTTAAGTTTTCACTGCTGCTTTCAGTCCTGAATGATTACCTATTTTTTTATTTTACTTAAAAAGCAAAACACGTCGCTTAATTGATAAGTTGCAAATCTATATATATATATATA
>DWTW01001901.1:0-11832 GCA_018246275.1 Papilio slateri
TATATGTATAGATATAGTTGAAAGACTAGCGAAAATCTTAGGGTTTCAATACTCTAATTAAACAAATATAAACCTCATTGATATTGGAAATAATGAAACTGACAAAATAATTATCAAAGATTTCCTAATTTATCTGTAGATTTATTTATTTTGTAATGAATGGTTCATTAAACCTATCTTAAATAGAAGAAGTTTTATTGTCTACTAGACGTTGCCCGCCGGTTCAAACGATTTCTACTTTGCACAACGAAAGCTTTACTTTTGATCTCGGGTGCTCACGGACTGACGATTTATAACAAGGAATAAGGTATTGTGTCCCTTCCATGTTCCTTGGACACTAGCCATAACGGGCCATTCACTACCTAACCTACGATCTATCATAAAACTACTTTAAGCTCTATCGAAACCATTCAAAATTAAGAAACTATTTACAGATTAAAAGCCTCACTGACTTAGGCTTTATGGGCTTGACTGTCGACGAGGAGTACGGAGGCCGAGGGCTCGACTACCTGTCGGTGGCCGTCGCGGTCGAGGAATTCTCCCGCGGTTGCGCCAGCACCGGCATGATCATGTGCCTCCACAACTTCCTCTACGTCAACTTGGTCAATGAGAGGGGAACCCCTCAGCAGAAGGAAATATTCCTTCGTGATTTCACTAGAGGTTCCATCGGATGTTTCGCACTCAGTGAACCGGGTAGGTCATTTATATAAATCTATTGTTATTTTTATCTACCTTGACAGTCTTTGTTGAGTTTAATTTTTTTTTCTTTTTTCTTTCTTCTTCTTTCTTAATTCTTTAAGTGTTGTAAACATTACTATGTTTTTTTTTGTTGTTCTTTTTTTCTCCTATCCTGTTATCTCTTACGTGATGCTTGCTTATCGACAGAATTTTGACAGCATTAAAGCTTATTGTTATTATATGCTTATCAGATGTTAGAAGTTATGGTTAAATTTAAATTATTTATTTATCCCCACACCGCGAGTATTGAAGCTATTCACTTAGATGAGTCCGCAACAATAATATCTGGTATGAATGGGCCGGTTCAACCGATGAAATACCACGGCCTCACATCAGACGAAACGAAGAAGTATTCTGCGTTTCGTCTGATGAGTGGGGTGCCGAAGGCCTTTTTAATAAGGGAAGGATGGGAAGGGGAAGGAAACTGGGAAGGGAATGCATAGGAGAAGGAAATATTATTTTCCTATCTATCCCCTCTATTCAAAATAAAGGTAGGCAAGGCATCTACAACTCATTTGTTAATGGGTTGCAGTGACAACATCGGATGAACCATAAGTGGTTTGTTTGTTACCTGCTTCCATAAAACAAATTACTTCATACTCCAAAGCGCCTAAAGTGAATTTTCACTGTCTTTTTGATATTAGAAATATTAAATGCTAATGTTTTCTCATAAATTTTTTTTTATCTATTGCTTGTATTGTATATTAGTTAAGACATAGTTAGTTTTTTATTATTTAGCATTCAATGAAAAAAGTGCTGTATCTTAGTTGATCATGTAGAACAATCCGGAGACAGTAATAGAGGTCTAATATATTTGTGGTAAATTCAGTTGCCATAAGGGCCTTCATCTATTTTGTTTTCTATGTATTTTTGGAATCTAAAAACTAAAGTTTGTTGGCTTACTGTCTTGATTTTGGCTTATATTATTCTGTTTAAACTTAATACTTACACTATAATCAACCAATTGTACTTTAATGTTAAATCAAAGATAAGGAAACATTGGGAAATTATCAGTAATTGGTAATGAGTGCAGAGTCCAGAGTTGTTTGTTTACTTTTCCCAAAATGTTATTTACATTATTCTAATGTACCCAACGTAAATAGTCAGTCCATTATGGCAGGACATTATAGTAGTCCTATAGTCTGCAGTTATTAATATACTTTGATATATTGTCACACTGCTAGTTGTCATTTCAAAACCCCTAACCACCTGAACATTACACAAACATTATTATTTCTTACCTTGAACTCATTAATCTGTTTTATTAAATCTGTAACATTGAAGGTGGTTTGCCAAACCCAAAACTCTTAGCATTCTATGGGTACCTCTTTATATATCTTATTGGTACCTCTCAATGGGTTCTACTCTTCAACCTCTTTCCTTTCTTCCTTCCTTTTAGCCAACAGTCGCCCACTGCTGGACGTAGGCTTCCCGCATCGATGGCCACAAAGATCAGTCCCCTGCCGCCTCCCGCTTCCATCGTGTGGGAGGCCTACCTATGCTGCGTAGACCTGTACATGGCCGCCATTCTAGGACCTTTTGGCCCCATCGGCCATCAGTTCTGCGAGCAATGTGTCCGGCCTATTGCCATTTATGTTTCGTAATTCTTTGGGCAGTGTCGTTCACTTTGGTTCTGCATCATTTCTGATGCGATCACGCAGCGAGACTCCGAGCAATTGTCCTCTACATTGCCCTTTAAGTGACTTTGAGTCGTCTAATGGTTTTTGTAGTGAGGGGCCACGTCTTAGTTCCGTAAGTCATCACTGGCAACACACACAGGTTATAGACTTTGCACGCGGTAGATGTTCGAACGAAAGCATATCTCGCAACTTCCCAACCGTTACCCATCCGTGTCGGATTCGGCGATTGACCTCCTTCTCAAAGTTGGACCTACCCAACTGGACAGTTTGGTGGAACATGGATGTTCGACATGACTTTCGTCTTGTCTTGTCATTGTTTTAATTAAATGCTTGTGAAAAATGGGTTCAGAAATGTCCATATTTATAAATATATGTTCTTTATTATTAAAGACAAATCCGAATTATAATATTACAGAAGCGCCGTAATCTACCTACGCGGACGATAACAATTATCGTGATCGATATTACAATCAATAATATTAAAGTATCCTATTTGTCCATCTATCAACTTTTGTGAGTTGAATGTTCAATAAACCTTTTCAAACCAAGGTTTAAACCGTTAGGATTATACATGTGGTGGTTTTACCAATAGAAATATAAACCAACAATCATCAAGCTCGCCTAGTTCGTGTGGTCAGTGCTTCGCACAAATGCATCGGAAGATATATGACGTGTGCCTATTTGATAGGTGGGAAGAAAACACTCAGGGATCTTCACGAGGATATACTTTATTGTCAAGTTAATAAATACCAGTAACATTGGGTACCTTTAGGTTGTTCTGTTGAAAATATAATTAAGAACCGAAATATTTTTTTAAACATGATATTATTGAAGTACAAAACAAAAGTAAATATTACAATAAGACAAGACATTTCAATTAACATATTGCGGCTAGGTGAGGGTAGTCCAAAAACATGTTGTCATTTCTGTTTTTTTTTTTATAGAGAAGGAGAGAGATAACATGTTATATCTGATGTCTTAAACAGATAATAAAAATAGCTTTCCTACCCTATACCAACAAACATAAACGATGCAAGGTGATGCAACCTGGAAACGAACTCGGGAATTTAATTATGTAGCAAGTCTTCTAAATTCGTCGTCTCAAGTACGGCACTACTTTGTATCCTATACATATAGTTAACAAGAAATAAATAGAAAAACAAGATCTTGTTTATCCATTTATTTCTTGTTTACAAGGTGTTATCGAGTGGAATGGTCTATGGGTAACGTAATCGCATAGTTAAAAAACCGGTATGACTCCATGAAACCTTTAACAGAGCACAACCTACATCATTAATTATTGATCGTATCGACTGCATAACTTAGCAGTTAGTGTCTGTGTTATACTGCGGTTCCTAGGTTCAATTTACAAACGAGAAAAAATCGTGACATTTAAAAGAAAGCACAAGGTTTTACCAAAGAGGGTTCGGCAAAGATTTTGGATTCGACTTTGACGCGATCCTAGCTCACCTCTTTCATTTCTTTGATATTCAAATATCTATGCGTACTTGCTCATCGGTTACGGGTACGCCTTATATCGCTTTCCTTTAGTATGTCCCTAATCTGGTCGATATACTGAAGGTCTGGGACGTTCCCTACCAATACTGCTTTTGCAAATAAATTACAAGCCACTCTTACAGTGAGTTCACACTGCTGAAAACATCACATAAAACATGCTGTTATCTCTCTCTGTATAAAGAAAAACTGAGATAACAACATGTTTTATGTGACTGTTTTCGGCAGTGTGAACTCACGGTAATGCTTCATACGCACCAAACCCCGACGTTAGACTTCTGGTTTGGTGTGTAGGAGGCTTTTCTTCATTCATCTTTCCAACATGCCCAAGCCAGCGAATTTTTAAAAATCAAAAATATTTGTGTTTACGGATTTGAATAATTCGCGTTATATGGCATTTAAAATGTGCACCAGTAGGGATACGACGTAGTTTATTTTAATTGGCGAACAGGGGCATGAATATGGTTTATTTTCGTTGGCGTTTTTTAATCGCTCAAGGTTATATAAGCATAGAGGAGATGGAAAAAAATTGCTACGAATAATAAATGATCGATGGATTTTCATAGACGAATGTAAATATTGCGTATTTGTTACCACTTTTTTGGCTACAAGCCACAAAAAGCTATTATATAGCCGGCCAAAAAATCTTAACTTAAAAGTTTAATCGTGTCCTCATTCGTGTGTGGTAATTACAAGGTTACAATGATTATTTAATTCTAATATAATGCAAATCAATCATATTAAAACGGTATATATTAGCCAAGTGGCAATGGATCGGCCTTAAGTCGCCCTACGGAAGGAATGTTATAAAAACCAATCTCAAGCCTATATTGTGTGGAACTCGTTGGCCGTGCCCAAGGCACGCACTCGTTAGCGGTTGGTGAGAAGGGTCGCGAGGGGTTCAGTTGCTTGCCGTCAGCAAATTGTATTCTGCCATTAATAAATACCATGTCTAATTTTTAAATTACTATTTTAAGGATACATTAACTAAGAATTTATTTGTGCACTACAGACAGTTCGTTATGAAGAAAAACGAACTTTATCAATACAACGAAAAGTACGCCCTGTATCACTTCGGGATGGTGTAGCTTTTTAAATGTGAAATAATTACAAAGAACGATTAAGATCAAGTAACAGCGAGGTCGGCTTTTTAGAAAACACTAGTCTTATTAGTGCGAAAATAATTTCCGCAACAAATGATAAACTATAATCATCACAAGATGTTGTGTACCGCCGAAAATTGCATGGAAATTATGCGGAAAATACAGAATGTCAACAATGAAGACATGTATATGAAAATTTGATAAATAATACTGTTACAACGTTATGATAATCGAAATTTTGGCTGGCTTATCTTAAAATCTATAAGACCCCGGATTAAAGCTTAGATTGCTCGTAACTAAGGTTTTATTTCGGATGATATAGATTTCTTTGACCACAAATACAATGTTAGGTTTGCTTCGATGATAAATCTATTGAGAAATCATTCATAACACTATCGTTTTTATCTAAGAGAATCGGAATTGTTTCACAGGAAATTAATGCTTACGATATTAAAGCGTCTCCATATAGCTATTTAGATTTATGAGAGACGTGATCGCTATCAAGTCAAGTGACTGCGATCATTTGTAATGTAACAATTACATGTCACCAGGTCTAGAGGTGCGCGCATTCCTCCGCGACCCAGCGAAGATGTCCGACAATCTCAAAGGCAAAGTGGAGGTCTTTAAAGGTGATGTCCTCGAACCAGACTCTGTCTCGGATGCGGTAGAGGGCACTGACGGCGTGGTGGTGGCTTTAGGCACCCGAAGCTGCCTTGACCCCACCTCGGACCTCTCCGAAGGTCTCAAGAACATTCTAGAAGCGATGAAAGCCAAGAACGTGAAGACTATTAGCACTTGCCTATCGGCTTTCCTTTTCTACGAGCCGGATAAAGTGCCACCGAAGTTCGTACATTTGACCAATGACCATAGAAGGATGTATGATGCTTTGAAGGAGACATCGCTTAACTGGGTCGCTGTATTCCCCCCACATATATCCGGTGAGTTCTAGCGGCTAAGTTTATTACCTCTAACGGTTCTATATGATACTTATATTTAAATTGTTTTCGAACTTTGTAACATACATTTTAACTTGGATTGAGTTTCATTAAAGGTCACACGGTTTCATACTAATGCTAATGACAAATATATTACAATATATTTAAATTAAAAAAAATATTTGTTTATTACGCAAGACGTTTTAGTTACATTTTTGTTTTTATCACAAATATTGTCTCTCCTAGAATTCCAAACTGGATCAAGAACATGACGGAATCAAGTAAACTAAGGTTACGGTACCTACTGTAAACAAAATTAACTACAAGTATCAAAACCGGTTCGTGCTAGTATACTAGGTATTTGAAATATCCTATTCGTCTCGTCATAATAATTATCAATTATTGTTATTAAAAGAAATACCTCCTCAGGTGTATTGTTTTAATAACAACCGCCGCCGCGGGGTATTGAGGTCCGTAGTAATTATAAACAGAAACCAAACATGGCACAGTTTATTGAATGATGACTTGGCATTGTTTCGATTATAGCGGTTGTTCTTGGAACAATGCGAACGTACGTTCCATTACTTTTCCATAAAAAAATAAAGAACAATTTATTTATTTCTGTAGAAACGGCAGGCACTTTAGTAAACTAAATAAATACTCAGGCCCGTAACTCAAAGGGGTAGGCAGAGTTTACGGATTTTCATTTGTCACAACCCTTGGACACCTCTCTCACTTCTACACTTTTGTCGTTGTCTAGAATAGATTAGTGATCTGTTAAAGGTTGCTTAATTTTCTCGTGTTCAGACGATTTCCGTGCCGATAGTATGCTTCATAAGTTTTCTTTTTGTTTCCTTTTGGCTACTGATTGCCTCATTTATTTTCTTATCACAATATTATGTTGTGAAAGTATTAAACTACCATCTTTCAAGAGATATTTTTTGCCCAGTGCTGTTTCTCAGCACGACTTTCAAATTAACAGAGTATTTTTTAGAATATTCTTAATATCCACATTACATAAGCCTTAACATTACATTAGTCTTAAATACATGGATTTTGTACACAAATTGTTATTTAATATGTGTGTAATGTTTGTGGAAACTATTTTTAATAAAATGCCACTTGGAACTCGTATACATAAATGGAAAGGTTACTAGGTCTTAGTATTCAATAACATGGTTTAAAGGCTATTTTGTAATGTTAGTTTTACATGTATAATCTAAACGGATTAATGACACAGCTAAATTCAGTATTACCTAATATAAGTACAATTTATATCGTATTGAAAGTGTTTTTGATATCTGCGTATACACTGCCGAAAATATTCACACAAAACATGTTGTCATCTCTGTTTTTTTTATAGAGAAAGAGAGAGATAACATGTTTGATGTGATGTTCTTTAGCAGTGTAAACTCACGGTTACGTTATTTTTCATTCATCTTAACTTTTTTTATTGTTTTGTTGAGTCAAAAAGGCAAATGGTTATGCAGCCACTTGTCTTTTTTTTGTTGACTTATTTCTTTTAGTTTTTTTTTTTTTACCGATTCATTTATTATTTGCAGAGGAATCGTGCTGTGAGACCATCATTCAGGTGAATCCTCAAAAGTCACCGGGCAGAGCCATCTCCAAATGGAACCTCGGAGAATTTCTGGTTAACGCACTCACTGAACCCAAGTACTACGGAACTATTGTTAGCTTGTGCGACGCTCCTAAACAGTAGTTTTAATATAATTTTTAAATTAATGCTCGGCGGCGGCAAAGCAACTGGCAGAACACTAACAACTAAGAAGAAAAAAAAGCTAAATGTCAATTACGAATAAAAACACTCTGATAAATGTTATGGCGGGAAATACTGATGTCCTTTAAGTTTATGAAATCGAAATACAATTAAAGATAAACTTTTTGGTCACGTTGTAACTACATGTATGTTTTTCTTGTGTTTAAAGTAATCTAAAATTTTATTTAAATAATGATTTTATGAATTCTATAATGTAGAGACGTGTAAAAAGAAGCCGCCGCCAATGAGAACGTTTTGGCCGGATATGGGGATAATGAAACATATTAAAACTATTTCTTTCGTTACATCATTTTTTTTATGGATCAAGGTGGCAAAAGAGCGAGCGGTTTACTTGATATTAAGTGGCTGTTACCCATAGGCATCCGCAACAAGTAATGAGTTGCAGATGCGTTGCCTACCTTTAATGGATAGAGGAAGGGATAAACAGGAAAAAGGATATTTCCTTTTCCAATCCATCCCCTCCTCGTCCATTCCTCTTCCTTTTCCCATCTTATCCTTATTTGGAAAGGACGGGAAAGGGAAGAGGACTAAAATTGGGCCGCCGCCACCTCACTCATCAGACGAAACGCAGAATACTTCTACTTCACGCCTGTCTTCTGTGAGGTCGTGGTATTTAACCGGTCGAGGCGGCCCATTCGTGCAACTGATAATGTTGTTGCAGACTCTACCACTCTACATCTGAACCATTGTAACTTTTGTTTGTCGTAGATAATGTTATAGATTTATTTTTATTTACGGTTGTAAGCTCGTTTGCGCATACAACCGTAAAAGATTTAAGAAAGAAAAAACAATAGCATTTAAATTGAAGCTATTGTTTTGTTTTTAAGTAAAAGAAAGTGTAACTGAATTAGTGACGGTCAGGCGTCAATGTGAGAAGGTTGTGTTAACAAAAAAAAATGTAGAACCAAAGGTTGTGTCAGTTTTGTGCATTTTATCAAGTTGTAATGGGTATTAAAATGGTTAAGTAAGTAAAATAAATAAGCACACATACCCGTAACGCCGAGGGGTAGGCAGCGATTATGGATTTCTATTTGTTACGATCCTTGCACACTCACAAATTGCTACTAATTGGTTTGTTTACCTCAGATAGTTTAATAGACACTTGTTAAATAGACTATTAAAAAGTTTACTAGTAAGGGGAATTCATAGGGGTAATTAATTATATGAAACTAATTAATTCTTTAAATTAATATATATTTTTAAATTCTCGTAATACATGCGTTGGTACCTTTTACAATTATATAGTGTTATTTATATTTTGATTGGTGGCCACATAAGGTTGTCACTTGCTTTAATCTATAAGTTAAAATACCGGTATTGAATTTGTGATTCGAATGTTATGAATTTGCTAGGCATTCTATTATAGTATGCTTTGTATTTTACCGATTTAGTGTACGGTTATCTATATACATGTAGATAAGGTTAAGATAATAAAAATTGAACAAAATATAAAAGTTCAAAATTACACGTCTGCGGTCTAATCAAGTATACTCGAGATAATTCTGTATTCTCTTATCATTTGAATATCAAAGCCCCTTGTGCGGCCAAATCTAACAAATTATATTCTTGTAATCGCATAAAACACTCGTGAAATGAATTTATTTTTTACACGAGAACGGTTATAAAATTTTATAGTATTTGTATAACGAAATAAAAGTTATTTAGTACAATGAAAATGTTTTATTTTGTCCTTAACAAACTTCCTGTTGAAAAATATTTTTACGTATGTTAAAATTAATAAATTTCGGTACGTTCAGCATCCGCATGATCTTTCTCTTGACGAGCATCCAGTGCGGGACGCAGCTCGCGGCGCGCTTGCGTCTCCTCACCGCCGAGCTCCGTCCGCTCGAGGGCACGGTCGAGCTCCGACTGACCGGACATGGCAGTTTGTCCGTATCCTGAGTCACCATGGTACTCACGCTGTCCACCAGGGAACTCTCCGCAGTGCTCGGGTACGTATCGGTACTACTGTCACGAGAAGACGGCGACCAAGATGACCGGTTCCCGATTTTCGTAAACAAATCTGATGCCAAACTCGCACAAGTACAAGAATTAACGGTACAAGATGAAACACATTCGATACGCCGCCTTCTCTTCCGAGGCGAGTAAGGTTTGGTAGTGAACGCGGGCATGGACGAGTCGTACAGGGTGATCGTGTTGACCACGCAACTCCTGACGGGCGACGATGCGTTATACGTCGTCGAATGGGGTTCGTAGGATATTGACGCGTTTTTGCTGTATACGTTCGCGCACGGTCTCTCGTACAAGCTGCTCGTCGTCCAGGTCTCCGAGCTGGATGATGTACTCGGCAAACTTAATTTATCTGTGACGTATTCCGACGTGAGACAGTCAGAACTCTCGACTTCAGGGTCCGATAAGGGTTTATTGTACTCAGTTCTATCTTCCATTGGGTAGCCGGCGAGTGCATCACGCGGTGTGTATCCTCGACAGCATGACGACGGGGTAAGCATCGACGGCCGCCTCAATCAGCCATCGCAGGTTCTGTATCGCGTCGACGAATGTGAACAGATAATCCAGTGGATTCATAATAAACCTCACCGACTAGTTTGTTGCGATCGTTCCGTTCCGTTCTCGATTTACTAAGGATGCATGTTTTATTTAATTTGATTGCCTCAGATTTGTTTTGTGTCCATTTACGATTTTTTTTGGTTGTGATTTTTCAATCGTTTGTCATTGTGACGCATTTCATTTACGTTTTTTTTTATATTCGTATTCTAGAATGACTAAGCAGGTTATATAGTTTTTAAATTTATATAGTACTGCTTAGATTCATTATCAAAGCACATACAGAAATGAAGAATGAGATCGGAGATAAAATAACCCTTTAGGTGAACGATTGTATCGGCGAGAGGGAGATCCTCCTGTGAATGAGCATATTGGAGAAATATTAGAAATAAAAACAATTTTATGAGAATCCCTTGCCGGCGAACATGTAAACGAAGGTGAAACATGTAAAGAAGCCAGAAACCTTACAAATCAAAGCCTTTTTCAGTAAATAAGTCAAAACAAATATACGGTTACTGTACAACCTTAAGTTGAAATATGTATAACACAAAGGTCTTTCGTCTAGCTGTTTAGAAAATTAAACTAGAATAAAATAACCAATAAAGAATTACTTCAGAGATTATTGTACAAATTATATAATATTATAAACCAGTATGGACTACGGTCGTACTGTGCCGACCCCAAATAACGTTGGAAAAGGGCAGGACGACGAAGGATATAAAATTATAGAAGAAAGTCGCGTTTTGATGTGTTTGACCATTGCCTAAAAAATTATACGACTGCACCTTTGGCTTGGTGTTAGATTATAGTGGCGAATAGGGAATCTATTAGGTTGGTCTAATCGTTTTTTTTCTTTCGTTTAAAGGTTGAATTATAGCGCCTTACGTCTTACCCTTCAAGTAATTAGTGAGGTAATCAGGTCATGACACTTCATTTATTAGTAACTAACCCGAATACATTAGATATCAATTGCGGCAATGCAAATTAACATTAAAAAAACAAGTGATTGTATTTGTGATTTACGTAACCATGTACTGAATTAGTGAAAAGCTATTTTGTATTTCAAACTACATATTGCAAGAGATAGGCCTGGATAATAAACGACCTCAAAGTGTGAAGGGCACTATTTTGATATTGAGATCTTTTGTCCGAGTTCAAAATGTATTTATATAATTAATATATATTATAAATAGGAAAGATTTCATTGTTTGTTTGATTTGAATAGGCTCTGAAACCACTGGACCAATTTTAAAAATTCTTTCACCATTAGAATCCTTCATTATCGCTGATGAACGTTATCTGTGGACTGAGTTGTGCTCGCTTGTATGCAAGATCGTGTTTTTTCGGAATAGATATTTAGTAAGTATTCGGATTTGATTCGCAGATATTTATCTCGTAATACAGCGTCATCTAACAAAAAGATAATATCAGTAAGTTACCTTTGACAACACTCCAACAATAAACAATGCAAATACCTATCAAAAGATGGCAACATATTTATTTTATTTTTTTGCGAATATTCGGTTTTTACGGTAGAGACACTTATGTAGATAAATTTAAAAACCGTATCTGAATAC
>DWTW01001902.1:0-11830 GCA_018246275.1 Papilio slateri
ACCTAATGTTAAGTGACCGCTACCCATAGACATCTGCAACAAGTAAATAAGTTGCAGATGCGTTGCCAACCTTAAATTAATGGACATAGGAGGGGATAGACAGATAAAGGAGATTTCCATTTTCTATCAATCCCCTCCCTGTCCAATCCTCTTCCGCTTCCCATCCTTTTCTTAGTAGAAATGGATAGGAAGGGGAAGAGGACTACAATTGGACCTCCAACACCTCACTCATCCGACGAAACGCAGAATACTTCTACTTCACGCATGTCTTCTGTGAGGTCGTGGTATTTCACCGGTACAGCCGGCCTATTCATGCAACAGATTGTTGTTGCTGGCTCTACCACTGTGAAACCACTTTTAGGTCCCAGGGAGAGGTTTCAGCCAATACGCACACTGCCTCATAAGGGATGATCCGGTATTCCTGTTTGACTTTTTATTTCTTCAGCATGAACACAATATATTTATCTGTTATAATAAACTCACCATCATTTGTCAATTATTTGAAAAAAAAACCCAAACTATTCTCCTACAAAGCTTATTTTGTGAACTCACCATGGACAATTTAAATAGCTGGATTGTTTATTTTTATTATTTAAAATTACGATACTATAACATGCTATTAAATTCTCTAATGTTCTGATGAATTCTTCTTTTTTCTTAAATTAACGAAACAAAACGAAACCTTATCAAAATTTGATATTTGGATTGATACACAAACTTGGATATTTGCTAACATATTCATTTTCACCTAACAGAGGAGATGGTGTTCAAGGAAGGAATCCATGTCGACGAGGTGCCGTCTGACTATCTCAGCCACAAGGAGAAGTATGAACTCGCGGTTAAGAAAGCTTGCAAGCTGTTCAAAATGATGCGTAGACTGCAAGAAGAAGATAACGCTGGAATGGAGAATTATATGTAAGAGTCTCTTTCTGTACTTAGATATTTTTGATATAATCGACAATTAAGGGTCCTGAGGGTGTATTGAGAATTCGTGTAGATACAATTAATAATAAAGAACTATCTATAGTTCTGTAGTTAGAACTCTAGGCCTAGTATGTATATCTACTTTTCGGACAGTAGAGGAGCCTGCGCTCGTAGCCTACGAGACAGAGATAACGGTTAACCGTTATCATGATCCGAGCGTGCCTTTCATATTCCACATATTTACGTACGCACAAAATTTGTTTACCTTAATATTGACCCCAAAGAGGGTATATGTATATTAGAATTTCCAAAATGTATCATGGAGAACTGTTGTGCCCCTATATCCCTTGGCATGCCACTCTACTATCGTAAACCAAAATATTCACATAATTGCTTGCAATATTACTTGAGGTTGCTGATAATATCAGTCGCGTCTGCTATATTTATTTCACTCATATCCGTGAAACTTGCGCGAAATATGGTTGAAAATAAAAATTCAAGGTCTGACTGGAAATAATAATGTATGAACTGAACTATAAAAGTCGTATAAAAAATAAATGTACCCAAACGAACCGCTTGGAATCTGCGTAGACTTTATCTTGGTTTAAACTTAAAGTGCGAAAAATTGTAAAGTTTATTTCATTTAAATAAAAAAATAATAAACTATTGAATAAGAAGATAGCCGTTATAAACACGTGTATATTCTTTTGATTCACTACGCGTCATGTCTTCGCACAGGGCTCTTTTGGGCGGCAACCTCGGTTCTGCCATCCTGGGCGACGGCTCGCCACTCACGCTACACTACGTGATGTTCATACCCACCCTTATGGGACAGGCGACGGTCGAGCAGCAAGCGTACTGGATCGGCAGGGCCTTTAACCTCAGTATTATTGGCACATACGCACAGGTTTGCTTCATATCAACCTTATCCTTTACAGCTGCTACAAAATACAAGCTAATTAAGTATAAAAAAGTTATTTTTTCACTTAACATCAAGTAATTGTTTTGTTTTTTCGAGGGTTTAATAAATTTTCCATGTCACTTAATCCATTAACCTTTCAACATGACCAAACCACCGAAGTAAAAATATTAAAAATTATAATCAAGGATTTTTTGCAGACGGAGTTGGGTCACGGCACGTTCATCCGCGGGCTGGAGACGACGGCAACGTACGACGCGTCCGCCAAGCAGTTCGTGCTGCACAGCCCTACGCTCACCGCCTACAAGTGGTGGCCCGGCGGACGTAAGTATATCATATGTTATACTGAATTATTTGTAGGCGACATTTGCAATGTATCCCATGCTCGTGAGAAGTACAAGTTGTACATAAAGCTGTACGGGATTTGGACGATAATCTCAGTACTTAGCTACATCTTATCCTAATTGTTGACCACATTAAATCTTTAAAAAAAATGTATAAGACGACAGAGCATCCTAACTTTTATAATTTAAGTAGAATAACGAAAATTAACAATTTGTTTTTTTTTTTTTGTCAAAAGTTCAGAAACAGTGCTGTTCTGAATTTCGTATTTTAATTACTGGGTGAAACTATTATCTATATCGATATTTATGTGGTGATTTCCTCACTTGTATTCAAATAAACGTTCTATTAATCATGTAGATCAGTAGTAAAACAAACACAAGAACGACGACACAAGAAAACAGAACAACGACGGGAATCGTACACAATAACACACACACGTCACTGATTGTTTTTGGTTTATTAACCACATTGTTCAACGACCAGTTTTCTCAGATCTTAAGACAATAGTAACATTGAAAAATTAAACAGGATGTTATCGCATTGAGCAAGAAACTGGCTGTAGTTAACCGAACTCAAAGTATTATTCCGATATGTCTCATCATCATTTACTCTATCGCCAGGTAACCTAGGTAGTCTACATACAGCTAGGCTAGCAGAAGCGTTAAATTGTTACACACTTCGTTTCAAGTGTGAACTGCAATTTAACAAAAAAAGAAGCAATCGAATTGAGAACCTCCTCCTTTTTGAAGTCGATTAAAAAGCTAGACCAAACAACAGCCATTATGATGTCATGTTATTTACGTATATGTCACTCTAAAATCGATAAATTATGTAAAAATACCTTAAATCCCATGCCTACCTCTACATTCCAAAAAAAAATTGAGAACCTTTCGAGTAACAGGGGCTAACAACTACTGTTAGCTCGAAAGGCTCTATATTTTTTAAAAATCTTTTTCTTGTACTCCATTTAAATCTACAATTTTATTGTGAAAGTTATTTTTTATTACACATACTTATATGTTTTCGTATCATATTAATTAATATAATAGTTAACGAAGCGAAAAATACCGTTATAAATCAAGTCCTCATTTATTAGACCTTGACCAGGTGTTTACTTGTATCTTTGTATTTTTGTTTTATAAATGATAACGTATTCTTATCTATTTTATAAACAATAAAAATAATCTGTGGATGATCGATAACTGGGTACAGTGAATTTTTGTTTTGATTGCATACACAACTATTTTGAAATTAAGAGATTAATTCGAAAACACGATGTGAACCGGATTCTAGACATTTCTATGATTCTACTTCAACAATTACATCTATGCGTTTTAACTTAAATGTGTAAATGAAAAATCTGTAACCGTGGGAACATCTTTGAACGAGTGGAAAATTTTGTTTACTTGGGTTCAATGATAACGAAATATCAGCGTAAATATAAAGACGAATATCGGCAACAAACACTGCCATTTCAGCCTTTTGAAATATTTTCGTTCTAAACTTTAACCCGAAATATGAAAGTACTAATCTACAAAACGCTTCTGAGACCTAATGTTTACCTGATAATAGTAAATATTTATTCAAATAATATGTTCTGCCAGTCTGTCTGTTTATTACGTTTTAATACCTTAACCAATCAAATGTTTGAAAAACAAAATTGTAATAAGAAAAGTCGGGGTAGGAGAACCATCGTCAGTTTTCAAATTCATTCCTTCATCAAATCGTAGTACACTTAGTACTTTATGAAATTAAAGACTGCATATAACTGAGCAGAGCAGACTGCGTATAAAATTATACTTATTTGATATGACAACAAGGTTCAAAATAGTAAACACTACCAGTCAATATGAAGTTCTAAACAAATATCTTCTATTTACTGTCAGTGTTCATGGTACAAGCAAATGTCTATTTTAAGGTTACGAACCGTTTTTTACCCGGACTGATACAACAAAGGCGACACCTATCCAGAATTAAATGTACAGCTAGGCATTCTAAGTCCGGGATACGAGACGTAGCAACAAATTTCAAATAGTTGTTTGTCGGTCCGTGTATCTCGGGACTAATAAAATTATAAATAACGTACGGTTTATTGCCGAGCCGCCTTGAACTCTCCTCACCGGCGTGATTTCTTCCATCGGCCACGCTTGTGTTTTTCATTACATTCATTTCATTCATTACCAATGATTTAATTATTTTAGTAAGTCTTGTTACAAGTTACAGAAATACAAATCCAGATGATATTATGCAGGAAAGATTTTTTGTTTTGTATTGTGTAAACTGAACCTACTGAATAATTCTTTTGAAATTATTGAGCTATTTAGAAAGTTAAATTATCCAGAAGTAACACGTGCTTATTTTTGTTAGTGCTTTATAGATCTTCTTCTTCTTCTATCTCTACAGTCCTTTGTGAGCCTTGGCATGGTCGAGCAATTTCTTCCACGGCAGTCTATGCGTGGCCACAGTCCTCCAATTCACTATTCCAACTTTCTTGGCGTCTCGGCTCACACCATCCACGACAAGCTTTGGTCTTCCTCGACCTCAACGACTCTAGGGATTGTTCGTCATATGACACTTGTGTGCCCTTGTTTCATCCATCCGCTGCACGTGGCTTTATAGACTATTCTAGACTTTATTAAACATGATCTTTACAGTAATTAATGTGGTGTGAAAGTCTACCCAGAAGTATTAAACGTATTCAAGAAGGACGATGGGACAGCGCATATTTATAAGTATCAAGTAGTCAATGGATTATAAATCAGTGGGTATAGAAGGCGGCACGGAAAATTATAATAGACCATCACTTTGTGAGGCATAATCAGACACAGAAATAAGCGTATCCATGATTCATTTAAGAATACATTCTACATTTCTGTCTTTCTTCAGTTGACCCTTCTTTAAACGGACCTGCGAATAGTCGAAGATACTGTCTGTCCTCAGCGTTACCTAATTCTGTTCCCCTACTGGAGAAGCCTTAGTTCCCTTATCTAGTATCTATATAACGATAGTCTTCGTAAACTTTCTTTCTGTCGTTAAACAAATCATTACGAGTATCTGTAACCCTGGCAATAAATTAGAAATGATATAGCTATCTATGCAATGCTATTTGTAAACTAAACAACTTTATTATCTCTTAATTCAACGGTTGAAACAAAAAGACGATTATCGTTGCCCGAGTTCCTATTCAACATTCCTCTTTTATCGTGTTTATTCCAGCAATAAAAGTTATAAACACATTATCAAGCGATATAGTTAACAACACATAGTGATTATTAAGGCGTTGTGACTGAACCGCCGGAATGCCTACGCTGGTGATTGAGATGCTCCTCGCCAAACTGTCTTGGATTGTAAGTATTCTTAACATAACTTAATATAACAAAATTGTCAGTCTTTCTATCTGAAAGTCTTATTTTGTACAAGAAAGGTGTATTTTCCTTGCCCACATTTACCAAATGGTTTTAAGGTTCTATGCCTCAAAAGATTATCACAATGATTTCTGAGCAGATGTGATACCATGAAGAGACAGTTACAAAAAAGAAGAAATTTAGAAAGACAAGAAAACTCGGGTAATGCTGCTATAGAAATATATTGATTGGAGACAACTTACTGCGTCAAAAGAGTTGTCAGGGACGCTTCTTGTTTTCGAATTTTTGATCGTCCTAATTCGCGCAGTCAGTCAGTCGATCGCCTCAGACGTCGTAAACATCCTTGCACAAGGTCAAATATCCGGTACGTGTGTACATATTAAGTAGTCCGCACTAGATTAGCACTTATCTAAATACTTTTGAAAACTAGTGACAGGTCATTAAACTCGTTGCCTCTGTTACATCAGTGTCAACAATGTAAAATAATCAAGCTCTTACGACTTTTATCCTAATAGATATCGTTTTAAGTTTTTACTTATTAAATGTAGCTTAAAATAAATTATCGCAGAATCCGCCTTGAAATCTGGAGATCCTTGAAGGATTTCAAGGTAGTGCATACCGATAGTTTTAATACAATGGACTCTTTAAGCACTGTTTAAGGTGTCCGAATCGTTCTTGATCGTATAGGGTGCGACCTGGAGATCTGATCACCATCATCAATTGACCGTTCATCATTATAATTCCTATAACGTAACAAATTTCCCCTATCATTATATGTCAAATACTAATTTATATGTTTGCTGACACTATCTTTATTGGTGTAATGAAGAAATATGATAATTATTTGGTGTAGGTCAGGAATATAGTTCATAGTTTATCATAGACAAATATATAATAGTAAACATATGGCCAGTGCGACGGACGGACAAATAACCTGTCACAGCACTTGATAAAGCTGAACGGCGTCCTATATCACATGTGAGTCATACGCCGCCCCTGTTGCAGTGGCAAAAACGTGCGACAACTGCGGACTTAGATACGAATATGAATTTATTTGTTTGTTGAGCTTTCACGCGTTAAATACTCAACCGATCATCATGACATTTTGCACACACATTGCCCGGAGTACAGAAAAGGCCTATGTATAATATAACCTAATATATAATGCTATGGTTTTGACTATAACAAAATGTTGTCATATCTGTTGCCATGGTAATGTCATGACCATGCTTTAACAATAATAACGTAACATTTTGACATATTTTTTATCTATAATTGCAAGTAATTATATGAGGGGTCAAGGTACAAAAAATGCTGCGAGGAAAATAAGAAACGAATGCGCGTGAAGCCGCGGGCAATAGCTTGTTTGTAATATTTCGAAGAAACTATTCAATAAGATAAAACAAATCAAATTAATCTTTTAGATATTTTATAATCGTAGTTATTTTTTTAAACCCAGACGCCTGCACTCCAACCCATTGGATTGTAGGCTCGTTTTACGTCAAACGACGCGCCATATAAAATCAAAGTATAGAAATTTGCATGCTAAAAGCGATACGGTCGCAAATGGTGCGCGCTATTGACGTCTATCCGTCGAGCGCCGCGCGGCGAACAGCTATAAATGGTTGTGCATGCGCATTGCGCACAATTGAAAGGGTTCTTTGTGGCGAGGGCGCTGCCATACGAAACTGCGCCTAATTGGACGATGGCCAGGATGATTTGTCATCGATTAGGGCGATAGTATGTACTCGTTTGACTCTAGCGTGTGGTACAAGTTTTTTGTATTGAAATGCATTTTATTTTTTATAATAATGAACGAGTGCTTCGAGTGATGATGATTGAAAGATGTCTCCTTCTTAGATTACTAACTAGTATTTTGTATTACTTCCTCATTATATGTAGCAAACGAGTTTTTGGTTGCTTAATCACTTTTCCATCTTATTCTGCTTCTTTTACATATCCCTCCTCTCCCCAACATACAGACTGACAATACTCTTGCAATTGTTCAACTGTTTTTTTATACAAATAAAGCGATGATTACTTAACACCGGGCAGACTGCTTCTTTGTTCTCTGCTTCCTGTGATTTTTTGCAGAATTCATATGTCTTAGTGTTTTAGATGTGCAAGATATCGATAGTTTTATTGAACCCTGTTAATCGCATACTCTGAAACATAAATCTCGCACTAAGCTACTACGGTTCTCCATCGTCTACGCGTCGTTTACTTTTGAGATCAGAAATCATGCATTATGCAGGTCATTATAAAGTCAAGGGGAATTAAAGTGTGACGTAAATTATTTGCGAGGATTACTGCAGAGCTGCATCATAGACTAGCTAGGTTTATTCATTAATCGTGTATTTTTAGATTTTAAAATTTTAAAAGTTACTTTTGAAGCGGTTAAGGGGAAGTTGCGTTCGCTTATTTGGTACCTCATCCTCCACTACACGTGACCAAGAAGTGGCGCGCATTGAGTTTCTGGGGAGCACCAGTTGTAATGAAACTCGCAGAGACCGAAGCCGTCGGAACCATGGTAGTGTGCATTACCTTGTATTACCTTGCATTACCCGACTATGGCATCCAGAACGATACAGTGGCCTTTAACTGATGCGAGGCCGGCATAACTGTCGTTGCCCATGTAGTCACATGTTATCGTGCACACGTAGCATTATAATTCATAATATCATTGGTATTATTTATACTAAAGGAAACATTTTGATATTTTGACTTATTACAAATTAAAAACTTGAAAAGTGTAAATGAAGACGACCAAAGAGGTCATATTCCATCAATTAGACAATTAACACCAATCGATTCGTAGTAATTAACAATAAATCTGTCTTACCCTTATTGTTTTCGTATTGAGAATGAATTATAATGACAGTTACAATTAAATGTATTGGAAATACTAAAAATGATTTACATTACGATGGCGTAACTGCGAGTCTTCTGTTAGATTATAGGCAGCTAGCTAGAGCATAAAGGAACCGTCGAATTAGAAACTTTTTGGTTCTATTCTTACATTTTCGATTTACACTTTGTTACATTGAATATGATTTGTAGCTTGCAGTTTTTTTTTTTCAAAATATCATTTAAAACAAAGCTATTTTAAACATAGCAACAATGACTGCCTTAAGCCTAAGTAAAACAAGCATCAGATGCTCCATGCATATTTTGAATTGGAATGAATGTTCATTTAGTGGCAGATTTTTTTAACTTAATCATTAAATATTTCCCCTCTGGGCTACGAGCGTGAGTGCTTTTTACATTTTAAAGGTAACGAAAATTTTTAAGTGTAGTCTAGTGTGTACCTTCAGATATATTTTGAAATTATTGTTCTTCGAGCTTCCCTTGTTTAGACACATTATCCGCATTGTTTCTGCGAACGATCAGAACAAACAAGAGACAAATATAGCTGCGGTCGGCGTACTGCTAACGACTGACTGAGCAAAGACTGGAATGGAATTTTACTATTTCTGTTATTACAAACACTTCTTCTACTTACTAATATTTTAGGAATAATTTTCTATCGAACTTCACAAACACATAGCATCAGAACAAACACATTTTAATCTTAAAGATGTTAGTTTCGACTGTTAATATATTAAACCATATTCAAAACACTAGTCTATTCGCATAACGGTTAATGTTAACTGTAGAAATTCTCCTAATCAGTTGTTGGGTGTAAGCATTTCTGTACTGAGCTGATCAAATTATCTAGACTAAATACACTAAATTATTTTTAAGTAATTTGACACAGTTTGACTTGTAATCTTCATTTCTTTTATACACATATACTGACAATACTCCCACACAACTAGCGAGCTAATGCAGGACAGTCATTGTGCTCTCAAAGTAAATGGGGGAAGCCCCGTCGTTAACATGTAAGAAATGTAAGACATTTAAGTTAAAGAAAGTTCCTCACAGTCGAAACGCCAGCTCGACTGCGATGGCTTAGGCCGCGGAGTGCCGGAAACGCGCCTCCCCTCTCTTCCCCTCGCCACTGTTATTGTAATTCGGCGCCGCGAATGGTGACGAGCACTCGCGCCGTCAGTCTGTCTTCGACCGTTGCCGGGCACATTTCCTCTGGTCAATTAGCTCCCGAATTTGCTAATTTACTACTTCCCAAAGTGATCCGAATCACTCACGTCTAACATTGTTTGTTAGATTGCAGTGTTGTGTTTGTTGGTGATATCATCAAGTGCTTCTAAAATTATAATAAATGATAAGCATTTTAATATATATGTGTGGTCGCGTTCATTAAATGTGTTAAATTATTTTCCTCAAATGTTTAAAATTAGGACTTGATAAGAAATTTATAATGTCATTACAAACCTTGTAGTGTTGTGTATAAAAAAGTTTTTTATTTATAAAAATTGAACATTTTATTTAATATTTCAGCTGTACTTGCGTATGGCTAACAAATATTATCTAGATCTTATATTTTTCAAATAACGGTGGTGATACATCGTTGTTATTGAGAAAAATGGTCGTATGGTACGTGGCGGACCAGGCTCAACTTGAGGTAATGGTTTATTTATATTTCTTCTAATAAAAAAGAACTGACGCCCCTGACACCACTCTGGGTTAGGAGACGTAGATTATGAATTCCCATTTGGCACAGTTCTGACACATCTCTCTTCCTTCTTCCACATGTATAGATCTACGAACACATATTCATCTGTTATGGGTACTCTTAATAGAGGAAGCGTAGACCACATCGAACAACTGTCTCGTTCAGTGTAACAGATCGCTCATACGTATTTGCTCGTGGTCACTGGCGACATTTAAAAATAAACAGGGCTCATTGAGTATGAATTAGGCCGATCGATCACTACAGATGTGTACAGATACTTGTTGAGTTGTATCTGGTTTATGTCTCTAGTGCAATTAAGTATATAATGTATTACTATCAATTTACATTTTACATAAGCACTCCCGCTCGTTACCAAGACAAGGAAAGATTACGGATTTCAATTTGATACAATCCCGGTACTCCTTTCTGGACGCAACCCTTTTCGTCTTTTAGTTTTTAATTTTACATATAACAAATCATCATCATCACCAATTCAGATTTTTTGTTGCTTTTGGCATTTACCACCCGTACCAAATATATATTAAATTAATATTGCATTGATCTATATATTTAGAATATGCTGAATTTATCAATCACTAAAATGTATTGCACAGATTAGATATTTTTCTAATTCAAGCAAAGGACGCAACAATATTTAATTATATTTATATTAACAAGGTAGCGTACAGTTGTAACGAATGAAGTAATGTTGTAATGTAGAAAAACCCGATGAAATCCAATACTTTTATGAATTCCAACAAATTACGCCTCAAAAAGTAATAATTGGAGGCCCGCCTACTGCGGGATGCCCCAGTCGTATTGCTCATTTAATAAATGGTCATTATATAGTGCGTGTGAATAACTTTGCAACATTTGTAATTATACAATATCATTGTCACGAATAGCTCCAACGCACAACGCAGTATAGCCCGCCTACGCCGTACGCGGCAGTCACTTGTCCTCTCACAAGATGGACTGTTCTGGTCAAGGTACTAGAAGTCTACTGGATGCGGACAAGGGACCGATTTTTGTGATGTCTAACTAATCTGATATGACCAATAAAAATAATGACACAAATGGTGCTTCATTAAATATGAAACTCGGTTGATGAAAGCTTTTATTCCTAACCACAGAGCTTTGAGAATTAATTTAGTTTGAATAACCTAGTGGTGAAATAACTATGCTCTCATTTATTTTCTCCGCTAATTGTGAATTTGTTTATCGTTCGAGATTCTCGCGGCGTCTTGCAGCACCTGTGTAAATAGGCTTTCCTACATTACAGCATCTCTGGAATGTTCGTGCTGTATCATTATTTACTTAAATAAAGTAATTTATCTTTTAATAAAGTGCGGGCGCTATTAGTCGACCAAAAATATAAAGCATTCACTATTGATCACTCGAAAACAGAATGCAGGCAACTTATTATATATTTATCGATATATCTACTCCACGCTGTTATGTATACGGTCGTGAAAGTTTTTCTTGTTCTCTTGTCACTCAATGTAAGTCTGTATAACTTTGTGTCAAGTTTAATTAAAATTCTGTGTTTGTTTAATATTTTCACACGCGTCCATCAGAAGTATTGATAACAATTTACACAAGAGATCTAAACTAATATTATAAAGAGGAAAGATTTGATTGTTTGTTTAAAATGAATAGGCTCTGAAACTACTGGACCGATTTAAAAAAAAATCACCATTAGAA